>DWJZ01002079.1:0-20577 GCA_018249125.1 Asbolis capucinus
CTTAGTTTGGGTTCAGATGGCCGTGTGTGAGTTGTCCAAATATATTAAAAAAAAAGTTACTTAAATATCTTCTTACTTTGTATTGATTGTGTACCAAAGCAGTGTTGCCTGGTGGTTTGAATTTTGGTCTTTTGACAGGAGATTCTGGGTTTAAAATGAACATGGTTCAATCCTGGCGCGCATATCTAATTTTCAAAAGCATCAAAAGTTGATTGTCACTTTCGGACAATGATAAGGAAAAATTCACTCATGAGAATTCTCCATAAAGTTCTCAAAGTGAGTCCACCATTCTATACTAGGCCAACGTGGTGAACGGTGACTGTACCACTCACATTGTTAGTAGGAGACCCGATTCGGTAGAGATACAGTTATAGGTTGGAATGACGTCTACTAAAGAAATATTTAAGTAAACATTAACGACTCTAAGATCGGCAGTATGACTTTTGATATTTTAATTTGTGGTTGCACGACAATAATAATAACTGAGCGAGCGCAAGTTTTAGCCGCTGGTAATGTTTTTAAGCCACTATGCAACAACAAACTTCGAAAAACATAGTTCCACATAATAACAGCCATCGTGGGGTTTATGGTATCAATATGGTATCAGAAGGCATCATGGTATTGATATAGGTCTACTAAAAATTTTGTAGGGAGCCTAGGTAATATCAATAAGTAATGAGTTATATTCTAATATTATGAATATGAACGTTCATGAGGATGGATGAATGTTTGTTACTCCTTCACGCAAAAATTACTAAACGAATCTCAATGAAGTTTGACACGCGGATAGATTATAGTCTGGAATAACACATAGAATTTTTATCAACATACCATGCGGGTGAAGCCGTGAGCAGAACCTAGTTCATAATGAAAAAGTTCATTTCCAAAACAATTGATTCTTTTGTAATTGAATACTGGACTGGCTGAAGGCTGGACTTATTTTCATGCAGTTTGAATGAGTTCGTAGAAGTGATATACTATTTATATTGTTGTAATAGTATGTATGTATAGTTAAGTATTTAGGTAAATTTAATTAAGGCCACTCCATTGCTTTGGGTTTGTAGCTTGTAATGGTGGAGCTGTAAATAATAAAGAAGTTATAAATAAATAAATAAAATAAATAAAATATTTCTTAATATTTGAACAATACTTGTAACCTAAATTAAATTTCCATCCGAAATATAAAGATGTAGTTAAGTTGAACCAACCTTAAACACGACCATTAATTTAAAGTAAAAAAAATTAATTAAAATTTACAGAATGTTAAAAACACATTAGTTCCGTACGTACAAAACTGTGTCATATTTAATTTGTATAATCATTACTGCAGTACGTACCTGCACAAATTCTCACTTCTGTGTTGTTTTTCACACTTGTGTCATTCGGCGCACGGTTAACATTCTAACGCATACTGAGGCGTAACTTGAGGTCAGTTTCGTAAATGTTACATATTCTGTAACGTGTTACTTTGAGTACATAATTGGTACATGTCAAATTCTGAGTAAAAATGTTTGGTTGCCTTAAGGCGGTAATTACTTAGAAATTACATTACGTGAACACATCCTTAGATTCATGTAATTTGCACTTATCGGCCACGATTAAGAAGTACCACCAGTAAAGATACAAACTTGTATTGGCTTCAACCCGTCGATTGCCGACTACTGAACACGGGTTTCTCCTTTTACGGAGAAGGCCTAGAGAATACTGCACCACGCTGCTCCAATGTGAATTGTTGGAGGAGTTAGTGGCCCATGTGTCGAAAGTGTTTATGCCGCTTGTAGGCCTCCGACATGGCTTAACGATTGCTATCTTACGACAACGATCGGGACCGAAGGCTTTACGTGCTCTCCGAAGCATGGATGCGTTCACGACATTTTTGCCACTAGCGGTCACCCATCCACCTTACGACCGCACTCGCTTAACTTTTTCGATTGATTACAATCGAAATTATTAATTTATATTAGTCAATTGAAAAGGGTTGCATTTTTTCAAAATTTTCATTTGGCACATTTTTTTTATTCTGGTCATTATAAAACTAAATTGCATCATCTTATGCAGGGTATTTCAACGAATAATTTTCAAAACACATTTGTTTAATTCCATTATTTTTTAGGAGTAAGTTTTGTGCAACCTTCAACTTCGGAGTTCGGATGACATCAAAACACAATCAACACATCAAAAAAAATTGTGCCCTCTGACGGACGGGCCGACACTATGGCCGAAAAGCGTAACGGACTAAATATCAAAAATACTTTTCGAATCGCATCCGAGTTTAATTAAGTTGATTTGTTTAGTGTTAATGTTAATATCATCTTATTTAATGACAAATGAAGATTAGAAAGCAATCAATTGGAATTCGTTGTCCGCGATGCAGGAAACAGTGAGACCATTACATAATCTTCTTAAATATCAGTCACTTTTATATATACAGATTTAATTACTATTTTATATTCTTAATTAAATGTGTGAAAACACGACCAAGTATTTATTATTGTGATGTGCGGACAATATTAAGGGTAATAAAAGAAAATAAAAAAAATTGAAATAAGAAATAAATATGAAACATTAAAAAGTAAAGAATACTACTTCCACACACACACATACAACTTCCACATACACGCACATATTTCTAGCTGAGTCATAAAACAATATACTGTATCAAATATGTCAAAAACAAACAGAGATATTACTGTCTGTATATGTCAATAACAATATTAACGACGCAGAAGCTGGTAGAAAGACGTTAAGTATTATTGTTTTTAAAACCGTAACAAATGGAAGTTAACAAGCAAACAAAGAACCAGGTCTGGATGTGGAAACTGAAGTTCTACGTGAGAACAGCATATCATTATGGCTGACGACGACGAAGCTAATGAGCCGACAACATAAGAACTGCATAAGTAAACTGACTATTGTCTTATCAAAACAGGACATCTTTATTTTATTCGGTAGTGTGTTGCTCGTCTGTTATATTATCATATTAACACGTTATTCATATCGCTTGTTTATCATAAAAAAAACGATTTTACTGGCATTTTTAAATGACAATTTTTTTTTAAATATTTTTTTGCATGTATTTCCTTATGGAACTAGTAGTAAAAATATAATTATAATAAAGGTAAAAAATAATTCATTATCTTAATTGAAACAAAGAAGACATATGTTGAAGAGCTAAAAAAAATTAAAAAAAACGCAATTTTCAATTAAAGTAGGTACTGTGTTTCGGTCTCGAAGGTGCCCCGTAACTTTATATTTTGCACACGGTTTTCAATGAATTACCGGGGTAAACGGGACAAAAACTGGGAATTCGGGACAACAGCCGAGAAAACTAAACAAATAGGCGTCTCGAAACGTTTTTTCGGGACAACAGGACAGGAGCCCGCAAAACGGGACAGTCCTTCAAAACACGACATATGGTCACGTTCCACATAACAACCGGTTTTTGTAAAACAGTAGTTCTTTCTAATTACTATCAACGTTCCGATAGTAAGTATATGATAAATACACCATGAATGCAACAATTATACAGGCTTGTTATCTTTAAAACAATTTAAAATTAATAAGAATTACTGTTCGTAACTTTTAGCTATAACTAACTGAACAATGTATACACTCACTACGGCTTCGCCCGCGTGGTATGTTATAGATGGATTGATTTTTGCCGAATTTCTCAACAATTATCATCAGACCACTAAACCGCACTGGAGCAGCGTGGTGGAGAATACTCCAGGCCTCCTATTTCGACAAACTAGCCTATAGTTTAGCAGAATGTTTATTGTGTTATATTGTATAACATTTTGTTAAATAAAATAAATACAAGGTTTATTAAAAATATTAAAAGGCACAAACTTTCGTTATAGATTCATAATACAATGAACACACAAAATTTTATAACTGTATTGTTAAACTTTGAGGAGGTCCCTTGTCTGAAGCCAATCCTGAACGTGGTATCAGGTCAAGCTTGTCATAAAAATGCATTGTCATCAGGATGAAAACTTTATGCAAAATTTCAGCTCCGTAGTCTAAGAGGAAGTGGGTCTAATTAAGCTTGCAAGATTTGACCCGTAACAGACAAATATACTTATATAAGAGTACAAATATACACTGCAAGTTAAATAAAACCTTATAAAAAGTAATGTGACATCGTTCATCAGAAGTGTGACTTAATGGGTTGAGACAGCAACATACTATTTTATCATTTGAACATAATAAACATAGTAAATCAGTATAAATAGAAAATAGCAATTAAATGACGCGTCGTGTCTAACATAAGACCGATTGATCTGATGTTTTATCAGAAACAGTTAACCTTAGAAACGGTATAAAAGGTTGTACAGATGATGACAATAGGCCTCCTCAGTTGTGAAGAGAGTATCTATGTAAGAATATATCGACGGCTCCTATATACTCGTATGTATAACGACCAATGCAACAACTTGAGAATTTTAACTTTTTCGTGTTAAACGCTTCCTTTTACAAAAACTAAGGACATGCACTGAAATGGTTAAATGTAGCAAATAATAACTTCAAAATATATATGCAAACAGCGTCGTAATAACTGCAAAATTTTACAACCTTCAGTTATGAAATTGAAACTTAGAATCCTGTGTTGAAAAATTATGATTTTGCACTGGCCCTTATTCATAGCAGCCATTGACATAGGATCATTAATAGAAGTTAATAAAACTCATGATACTGACACGCAAGGGTTTACTGTAAGATAAATTTCGAAACAATGAAAGCGGGAACTTGCCCACTCTGCGGAAAGGACGTACAGACAAAGGATATCAAGTGACGGTACAGTGCAGTGTGTCAAAGTGATCGGATATCGCAATCACGAGCCGTGAAAGCACCTGGTAGTACCAAGTTAGGGTTGTCAATCTAAAAAGAGTTATGTTTGCAACCCTTAACTGTCCCATTACTGGGTTCGGGTCTCAACATTTTCCCGCCCAATTCAGGCCGTAGTCCACGCTGGTCAAATGTGAATTAGTAGATTTCACATACCTTTGAGAATTTTATGGTTACTATCAGGAGTGCAGATTTCCCCAGAGCAAGTGATAACTATGTTATAATACGCACTTTAAAAATTAAAATTTTGCACCGTTGTATTTGAACCCAGAACCTCCCATTCGAGCGACATTGTTCAAACCGTTAGGCTGTCACTCCTCAAAGCCCAATCGGAGTAATAAAAAATAAAATAGCTGATGTAATAAGGAGTAACTTAGGCGACTTTTATTTACAATTATAAAATATTAGTTATCGTAAAGTCTGCGAAGTAGACAATAATTTTTGCTAAATCCGAAATCAGGCTCAGCTAGAGTTCAATAAAGATTCTCTTTCTTATAAGCTTATACTTTTTATTTACCTCCTCTGAAATCATATACAGCTGCTCTATTAAAGGTTTCCTTCTAATTAAAGTTGGCATCCCTACCTGGTACTCGCTTTTATTTAACCGCATTAGCACGTGTGCCAAATGACAACTAGCCACAGTGAAACGTACACACCGTATTTATATAAATAGGCTACAACACTTTCGATCGTAAAGTGCTTTGCCTTATTAAGGAACGAATGCCTAATGACACAGCGCATGATTTAAAACGACAACCTAATGTTGTCTACCCATATCCCATTGACATAACATTAATACAATGATTTTTGAAATGAAAACAACAGCAATTGCAGTACATGCTGGACTAGTTTTTTAAGTGTCTCTGCAAACGCAAACAATAAAGACTAATTAATAAGTCACTATGTATGTATATACTTATATTATGTTTTATTAAAAAATCAAAATTTCTTAAAACCCAAAAAAAGATCTCGAATTTTAGTGGAAACGATAGTGCAAATTTTGCGATGCGAAGCTATTTGAATGCGAAGATATTTGAAGGTTAACTAAATTAACCATTAATTATGAATACATCTTTAACTTCTATAAAATAAATACCCGTAATACTTGCCAGTAATTATGATGTCACAACAGAGTTAGCGGCGATGTTGATACGTGAAATAATATTACCAGGTTGCCACGAACGCTACTAACAACCACTAGCAAAAACTAGTAGCACTTTTGATACGTGAATGTAACGGATAGGAATAATCACTGGCAAAAAGTAACAAACACTAGCAAAAAGGAACAAACGTTAGCAAACATAGCCCTATTTCACAAAGCTGACAATCCGACAAATATATTCAAAGATAAAAATAAATGACGCGTTGCGACAATTAACTTATCACTGGACATATTTGTCACAAATCGACGAAATTTGCTTCCGACATACTTGTAGGATTATCACCTTTATAAAGTCCTGGTAACACTGATGAAGTATACTCGTATACCGTCTCCATACAATGCCAGTTTTTCAAGAATGGCTGGCGCTGGCTTACGATATCTTGTGTCACACATGCCGTGTAATACCGAACTGAGTAGCGAAGCCGGCCATCATGTCACGGCCACCTAACAGGATTAGTAGGCTCCATATAGGCCACACTTGCTTATTGTATGGATTATGACTGAGTCAAGCATCGCCCACTGCTCTTTAAAGTAGCTTAGAGTCAAATTACACAATCACTGCAAGGACTTCTGATACAATATTGGTAATTTCATGTATTTCTATTGTATTAGGAGCATTGTATTGTATATATATGTATAATCAGAAAACTGAAAGCAACACGCAAATAGGCAAAAAACTAAATTTTATTATTATAGGATTTATTCCTCACTGAAAACTCTTGGTAACACTTATTCCCAAATATCTTCTATGTACAGATAGTGATTTACTATATTTTATGTGATATCTTACTATCTTGAACATTGAACTGTCAAACTTAAACAATGGACTGCCTAAAATATATACTCTATAAAATAATGAAGATTAAGTTACTGAAGAATTTATTCGAAATAAAATTTAATCCAAGTACTATCGATTTAAACATCTTTCATATGTCAATGAGCACAAAATGAATTCATATGCGTTCGTTTAAAGCAGAATGCATTCAACGCAGTGACAAAGGGAACTGCTATGGGATTTTCTGCAGAATAATCTCTTTCAAAACGTCTATCATTTGCAAAGATGCAAAGTCAAAAACTGAACTGTATCCACAACAGCAGAAGTGCATTCTACGGATTCACAAAAAAAATCTAGTGCATTCTACGGGCCTTAGGGTTTAATGCGGGCTTTTGTTAGTATTTGAAGAGAAGTAAAATGTGAATTATCTTAATTGTTTAAGGAAGCAAATGTATAACTACCCTTGGGTGTACCGAAGGGAGGTCAGCTGCCCCCATTAGTATCCAGACAAGTTACCTACCTGTAGTTGCCGAATAACTACGTATTTTACAGAGTGTTACGCATTTAATCATGAAAAAAAAATGCTTGCTGAGGTTAAAGCCATTTGTCCAGTTTACTTACTTATTTGTCCGGCCCACTAGAGACAGAGAATCCTATAGTGCAATAGTAGTAGTGTAATAGTAGTGCATGAAAGTGTAAATGATTATCATTTATTTAATCTAACTATGAAAAAATTTAAGGCACATTTTACGTCATAACAAAATGTAAAATCACAACGATCGCGTGTCAACGACGACGAAGTTTCCTATTCATAACATTTTGATTATTTTTAATCAATCGGTGAGTTGGACGACTGTTCGTGAATGTTTATAATACGCATGAAAGTGCGTGTAAACAAATAACAATGTATGCAAAGAATCTCAATACGTTCATGAAATAAACATAACAAATCAATACATATCAATAGGTTGAGTTCTCTTTCCGTGTAACTAACGTGAAAGGTGGCAGGTTTCAGGTTCAAAAAGGTATAAAATAACGATCTTTACTAAGCTGAAATGGAATTATAGGCAAACATTAAATTAAACGTAAACAAATAGTAACGTAACAAGACCGGGCATAATAAACGCATCGACTGACAAATATCCAAAAAATCTAATAATCATTAATTTAGTTTCTTCTTTGCTAAAAGCTCCTAGTAATGTTCCATCAGAAATAACGATCCACGATTTCACGCACAGCGATGAAGTTCCAATTTTGTTACATATACAATATAAAAATAGACACAGCGGTATCGGGGTAAACAAAGTAGTTACATACGCTAATCCTGTTTTAAGCAAAATCCGTTTAAGTAGTTTCCGTTCCCACCCACGTCGTAAAACACATAACCTTGAACGGATTTCGATAGGAATTTTGAAATGAGAATACTCCCAAGACCAAGCTCCCAGATGTATGCTAGCGTACGCATGCATAATTTAATCAACATCAATTATTGGCCTCATAGAGATGATTGATGGCCGGCTAGATTAAATTCCCCCTTATAAGCTCTTTGTCAATCTGTTAAAGCTTTGGGAATAAGAGGTAAGATGTTACAAATTGTCGTAGGATGTGATCATTAAAAAAACTGGCTCAGAGGATAAGTAAAATGAAAACACCATCAATTTAGTCGAAGTAAATTAAGTAAACAGTATAACAGATAACTCAACAACTACTCATGAGATCGCTGAAATTTAAATAAGTCCACATGACCCGCTTTCAAAATTTTCATATAAAATAAAGACGCACCCATCCAAATACAACCATTAAAAAGTTATGATGTAACCAACAAATTACAACAAAACACTTTTGAATTGAGACCTTCCATATTTTTGAGGTCGGTTAAAAAGCACCTACTCTTGTATCGATGGATGCTAATACGTCACACCAGGTAGGAGTGGACCAACACATCGGGAAGAAATAAGCGATAGAGCCATTTGAAAGCGCAGAGAAGATGAGGAAAGAAGAAAGCAATATACTCATGTTGACAATAATGACATTACTGACCCCAGACACGATAAAACATAGCGCTTCAGGTCGGATACAGAAAAAAAATGGAAAAGAGTATGGCTTATATTTGCTTAGAAAGAAGAGGATTGAATCTAACCGACCGACCGAAATGCAAATAAAAATAAAATACATAACGATCGACTGTAGGAGCACTTTACAAACAATCACAAATCATTATTTCGAGTAAGACGCAATTTCAACCAAATAGCTGCCATATTTGTATTCCCGGAGTAATCAGTAGGATGTGCTTTCCTCGGCAAGAAACATTTTTTGTGCCCTCCCACTTCCGATTCAAATAAGTTTTCACTAGCTTTTATTTAACTTGCATTCATAGCAGTTTGTTTGGATTAAATCTTACAAGCTGAATTATACTACTTCCTTATCCTTTGGCTCAACCGAAAATTGCTCGCTACTCAGCACGAGTCAATCTTCTTGATTAAGGACCACAGCACGCTTCTTCAATTGCTGAAAGACTTAGTGGCTAATCCAAGTGTCAGATGATTTCATGCTACAATTGCTACCTGACGATAACAACTGGGACCGAAAGCTAAGCGCCTCTTATCCTACGTAGCTGAAATTTTGCATGCCTCTTCACTATAAGCACCACGCGATACATTGGAGATCCAGATATGGAAACTCCTCAATGTTTACAATTAATCCATACTAATAAAAAACAGAAAAGATTTGTATGTTTGTAACGAATAAACTCAAAAAGTGCTGATCCGATTTCAAAAATTGTTTAATTTTTTAATGATACATTATCACTGAGTGACATGGCTATACAAATAACTAGAAAAAAATAGGGATATTTACTAAAACTTCAATAATTTAACCCAAGGACTAAAGAAAAAAGTATTGTTAAATGCCTTTGATAGCATGCGCTGCAGAAGTGACGTACCTACTACAATGTTATAGAGGACATCATTATTTAAAAACAAGTCAACGATACCAAATGTCTTACTGTTACAGTTATGTCACAATAACTATTTTTTTAACTGGTTCTTCTGAATCGAAGTCCGGGCAGTTTGTAATTTTCTAAGACAGACTTGATTTTGAAATGCTTAGCTAAATATATTAGATAGACAGGACCCAACGTGTGGGTTTACGTAATGACTACAGCCCAGCAATAAATCTGTGCTGTAGCTGCAAAATAGCGAGTACAGTGAAACATAATGAAATAATGATTGTAACGACAGACAAAAAGCAGTTTATTGTCGTGAGAACATGATGGAAGTTACTAGATACATAATTTGATTCATGTGACGTAAGATTCAAGACGCAAAAAGTAACCTTGTAGAAGTTACGTCTATAAGCAATTCTGAACATAGCGCTCATAGATGATGCCTTGTAAGATCGTACATGATCGAAATAGTGAAGCAGCAGACGAGATTGGTACGAGGATGGGTGAGCGCTTGTAGCAAAAAATCTTGAACGTTTCCCTGCTTTGGAGGGCATGTAATGCCGTCAGTCCCGGTTGGATAGCATTCGTTAAACCATGTCGGAAGCCTTCAGGAAACATAAACTCCTCCACCACTCCGCATTAGAGCAACATGGTGGAATATGATCTAAACATTCTCAGTTATAAGGAGGGACCCGTGCTCGTAACTGGTCTATTGATGAGTTAATGCCGAAAACTCAAGACGCAAAAAGTAAGTAGATAACCTTGTGGAACTTATATATGTAGAACATATATTTATGATAATTCAGTATTGTTTACACACATGTATATATGAACAATACATACAATGCAATATGCTTTGCACGTGAAATAGTTAGTGTTATGAAAACAAAAGTCGTGCGTGCAAATGCTGGGCTTATCGGGCATAGAGATCTTAAGATAAACTGGAAAGAACAATAAATAGACGCTTACACACTCATACCGTCCCAGGACTCTGTGTCACATTACAAATAGCACCCGAGAACAAACATCGTCTTATAAATTACTGCCTGAACAGGAATCTATTCCAAGATTACTTGTTTTGGTGGTAGAATCAATACTAAATACTAATCAATGCTATAGAAATGTAGGGTATGAGAGCTCCCAAAAAATATGCCCCTAAGACATAATAGTATAATAATAATTTTAATAAAGTTTTGATATTTCTCTAAAACTCTTTGTTCGTCTTACTTTGCTTCTACAGCTATCGTTGAACTGCGCACTTGTGATGACAAATACAATGATATATGTATGTAAATGAATATTAAATATCATAATGAATACGAAAAGAATTTTAAAATTTCTACTAATATCATAATTCAACTTATATTAAGTTTGTGAGAACGGTCGGATAGATGAATCTTTGGTTCACCTTCACGCAATAAGTACTGAACGGATTTAAATGAAATTTGGTACTAATTGGAACTAATCCTATTAATATAATAAATGCGGAACTTTGTGAGAACGAACGTATAGATTATTGAGTCTTTGGTTCACCTTCACGCAAAAAATACTGAACGGATTTAAATGAAATTTGGTATAAATAATACATATGAGTTAAGTCCTCCTAATCCTACTTATTACATAATTGCGAAAGTTTGTGAGAACGGACGGATAATTTAATGAATGAATGGATGTTTGGTTCACCTTCACGCAAAAACTACTGAACGGATTCAAATTAAATTTCAAACAAAGAATTAATATAGTGTTACTAATCCTATTAATAAAATAAGTGCGAAAGTTTGTGAGAACGAACGTTAGATTAATGAACGTTCGGATCTTTGGTTCACCTTCACGCAAAAACTACGAAATCTATGAAATTTCGTACAAAGATTTATTATATACTAGAATACACATAGGGTACTAGATGGCGCACGGTTACTAGATATTTATATATAAGTATAGTCTTTCTATATCCAAGACATATATTTTAATCACCTCTTCATAGTGCAGGCACAGAGTAAATAAGGCGCGGGAGTGAATACTTTTTAACGTGCCCTAGAAAGATTGAAAAGAGTTTAATCCAGGCTTTTTAATGCTTTGAATAAAAATCTATCCATTGCGAAGCTATCAACCTTATTTTTATATAAAGGTTGTATGTTTGTAGGTTTGTGTTATTTCATACCTATTTCTTTAAACCTTTCAGTTTTATTAAGTGATGTGGCGTACCTAGTACCGCCATAGAATGAATTTATTATGTTAAATTGTTGAGAATTTGACCAAAATATTTTATTTATTTTTTAAAGTTAATCATTTTAAATGTTATTCTGATATTGAGGCTGGAAAAAATACAACAAATAGAATCCCCTTTCAAGCTTTTTTTTACAATAAAGGTAGCCTAGGTTCTATCTCAAGGTCTAGTGTTTTGCAACAATTTCATTAAAATTGATTGAGTAGTTTAGGTGTGAGAGTGTAACTAACGGACAGACACAATTATGATTTGTTTTTATTTATATACATATATATAAATAGTAATAGGATTAAGTTTAAACTGCTGTCCGTACCTACGTACCAAGTGCATCAGCGTATTATCTATTTTTTTATCGGTTCATTTAAAAATGTTCATGGCTCATATATAAAAAGGACAGGACGTTATCCCGTAGGATTATCCACGCCTGAATACCAGAGAATTTCTTTCTCCTACATTAAGCACTTTTTGTGCCTCTTTAATATTACTACGTATCTTTGTATCCGTAGTTCATACCAATATTATAAATGTGGAAGTATGTGGCTGTTTTTCCGTCGTTCACGTCAGAACGGAGCGACAGATTGACGTGTTTTTTTATTATTAGATAGTTGATGATAAGTAGAGACCGTCCGCCCCACTAAAAAGGGAATGGAAATTTGTTTCTCTGTCACGTAAAAACTGCTGAACATACCTTATTGAAATTTAGCACAGAGATAGATCTTAGTCTCGAATAACTGATAAGCAAATTTTTATCAACTTCGGTACCACGTGGGCGGATCCGCTGACGGACTCTGATAATAAATAGACTTGTAAAAGGTTCATTTTGGTTTTTCCATTCTTTCTTAATACTTTATAACGATTTTTTCTGCATTTTATCGTATCCTTCTAAAATAATTCAAACAATATTTGCAATGACTAAATCTAGGGTTTAAAATGGCAAATATTTGAATAGAAGTATCTGACATCCAAAATATTACGTCACACATAGGAGATAACTTTATAGCCAATTCTAAAACGTTCTAGAACGAATATACATACCGAGTAGACATGGAATATGAGTCTACTTTATATGTACGATCTCATATTATTAAGTAGCAAACAGTGAAGTACAATTGAATTAAATGAATTGAGGTACATGAGTCGATGCATTAAGTGCAAGATGGGATTTGGATGAGACAATTGAAATGTCAGTCTTTATAAAGACTATCTATTAAAGAAAGACCTAACGAGAGTGCCAAGTTTTTTTAACATTAAGTTAACATCATTTTTGTGGAGAAAAAATGTAGTTACTTAAGAATTGCATGACGTTTATTGTGATGTACTTTTTTCAATAGCAAACAATAGTGTAGGTGGGCTATCTGATATGACAGGCAATATTTGCTATGGGTTGTAAACGGATCGCCTAGACACGCCGGCAAAAACCGAGGTGCCGTCATAAATCTATTGCAGACAAAATGCGACAATATTTTTTTTACGTATATGTGTATCATTTAAAATAGTAGCTAGATAAAAACTATATTTTGTTCAACATGCGACTAAGGTACTTAAAATATCTAAGATTTAAACAGACACAAAATTAGTATACTGTATTAATGATATTTAAATATATTTAAATAAAGATTTTTTGAAATTGAAAAAAAAAGTAAAAAATGAAGTCTACTAACGTGTTGAAAGTAATACATAATTTCATAGCACCCATAAATCAGATGATTTAAAATAGGAACTGTTAGAGATATTGGTTATTTTACTTGTTTGAAGCCACCTGCCAGTTGGGAGCTTGAGAGCCAGTTCTTTCTTGACCGACAAAGGTCATCTTTGGTGCTCAAACTTTTGCTCGTCATGTGTTCTTGAGTCGATGATTATTTACCATCATGTATTTAGATATCTGTTCTTCGCTTATATCCATTAAAATATATTTTAATATGTAAATTTTAATTGTATAAAAATGCTACCTTGGAGCGATTTCCCCAGTTACTCCTGACTTAAAAAGGTACATGGTTATTTAGGGATTTATGAATTAATAAATGTAATATAAATATTTGTTAATAATTCAAAATGATGTAATGAATATAATATTTCCCTATGCATAAACAGGTATCGGTATAATTTTAAACAATTATCCTATTCGTCTAGAAATGTTCGTAAATTAATAAATAGGTACGTCCAGTCTCACAATAACGATAAGAAAATTAAATATTGACATAATAATGTATATATAATGCAGGTATCCTATTTTACACACTTTACATACAAACTAATTGAAAATAAAAATGCCTATTTTCATTGATTTCACTGATGTAATATCGATAACAAAAAAGTAAAACTACCATCTATTAAAAATATTAATTAAGACTTACCGGTGACTACAAAGATTAACTGTGTAAGATCAGATTATGCAACAGCTCAATTAATTCACAAAATAGTTTTCAAAACCACGTGAAAACGAATTTATAAAAATATTTATCGCATCAACTCGCGCAACAAGCGCACATGCGTTCAAACACGATAACACAATCGTAATATTCCGCGCTACTCCCACTCCGTTTCATTTGATTGATAAACAAACCTACGTTTTTGGAAGCGCGCGCAATCGTGGGTTGCCCGTCGACAAAATCATCCCAGAATACACTATATTGAAAAAAGATTGAACACTTTACTACAAACAGTATAATTTTTGCATTTTTATGTTATTTTTTGATACTCTTGCCTTGAGAATATTAATAATTTTGTTATATATCTTCATGATAAAGTACAGTGACAATAGTTTTGTAAAATAATATATTTTACTTTGTCTGTGGTGAAACTTTTGATTGACACTCTTGACATTATATGAATTCAGATTTGACACTTGTCATTTATTTTTTGACGATCGCCAGGGATCCGGATATTTTAACTAAATCAATAGAAAATTACACTTAGAAAACGAATATGGGGTATAAGTTTTTAAAACTGGCCTCTTCTTCTTTTAAGGTAAGCTTACTTATGTGGCTCTTTAAATGTAAAAACCGTAGTAGGCCCAAAAATCTGTCTGACCCAAAAACGTTATGCAACGAGTCTTAAACTTGATCGATTTATATATTTTTGATGTATAATATTATAGTTTTCTTGCAAAAGTCCGCAGACTTTAATAGAAGTACCATAATACGCTTATTATTTTGTATAGGCGCAATAGAACATAAAATCATATACTGACCTTCAGGCATGTGACCGCCTGTCAAACTATCTTATCTAAAATCTGCACAATATTGTTGAATTGAAGAAGTATATTCACATATTACAATATCAGCATGCAATAATATACATTAGCTAAGAAATCAATTACTTATTAGAACTCTCTTGTTGTTCTAGTTGAAGTGACACAAACTTGTATGAGTTCATTATAAAAATCATTACAAGGCTTCCTATGATAACATTTAGTAGTCCAAATGTAATGAAGCTTAGATAAGCTTGTTTTATTAACATAATTTGTTCCATTTCAGGAATATTATCTTGTATTTCATGTCCTCCGTATCATAAACAAACTTTGTTTATTTTTTCTGATTCAATCTAAATCGCACTTAATAAATTATATGCTTATTATGATTATAGTAATGATTTAGTTTGTTGACTGGTTATATGGTATGTCTTAATATTGTGCCAAACTCAATTCTGGCATCAAATAGCATTCTGTTCATCAAATTTAATTTCCTTTTGCTTACATTATAGAGGAATTTTAGTACTTTAGGGTAGCTATATCAGTGGTTCCAAATAACCAGTGTTGATTGGTTGGAGTTTGATAGGTTGGAGTGGCAATCTTATAGAATGGAGTGGATTGTGTGTTGATCATTATTTTATTTATCAAAACAAAACAATCTTAACAAAACATTTGCCTTAAATATATAAATGCTAACATTAAAATCAAACAAATTATTACATATCATTTAAAATAAATAGTAATTATGTTACCAATACTTGTGAAGTATTTCATTGACAATAGAAAACATTTTGTTGAATCATTGTCATATTGATAGACCAGTAATTTTCAACTTTGAGACAACTTTAATTTCATTTGATTTGCCGTACTAATATTCATATTATTTATTCATTTGCTATTATTTTATATATTATTATTTTTCAGCTCATAACTGTGTTCATTATTTTTATCCACTTTTTTTATTATCTAATAATTTTCTTCAAGTTATCAAGTCATTTTTTGAATCTTTGGCTGTTCCCAGGTTAATGCAAATCAAAATTTTATGTCAAAGTTATCAAATGTTAATATTATTTGTTTGCAGAATGGCAGCTTACGAATTGGCATTAGGCAATACTCAACAACACATGACGCAGATATTGTGGTCATTGGTTCCGGCCCTGGCGGTTATGTTGCTGCCATTAAAGCTGCTCAAATGGGCATGAAGGTAAGCATTGTTGTTTGAAATCCATTGTTTTAATGTTATATTTAGTAATGGATAAAAAATTCCATATCATGTATATAAATTAATGCATATAAATATAGCAGTGTACATATCCCTACAATTTATCCCTACATACATATATATATATAATCTTAAAATATTTTTATCAGAAGGTTGCCTAAAAGATATGCACAAATATCTACTAATCCATAACAATGATATAACATAAATTATTATTAGTTGCCATAGATGTTAAGGGGTATATTCCTTATGTATAAGTATAATGTATAAGGGCCAAAGTGCCCAAAGTTAATATGTATACTACATATATGTTCATCATCCTTTTGCATTATTCAGCTAAAATATATATCCATTCCTTTTCTGTTCTTTTCTTCTTTACAAAGCTTGGAAAGAAACTGTGTCATAGCAAGCAAGGGTTATGGGCCTTGGCCCTTCTATTCTGATATAATAGTTTGATATAGATTTAAACATGTAATATGATGGATTTATAAGAAAACTACAACTGTCATCAATTTTACAAACAATACAAATTTGTGTCTTAGTATTTTATTTTATGTAATATCATAAATTATTAACAATTGAAATTTAATTTTAGACCGTTTCAGTAGAAAAAGACCCGACCCTCGGTGGAACATGCCTTAACGTTGGTTGCATTCCTTCAAAGGCTCTTTTGCACAACTCTCACTTATACCATATGGCTCAACATGATTTCAAACACCGAGGCATAGAGGTTGGCAATGTTAACTTCAATTTTGATGCTATGATGGCTTATAAGACAAATGCTGTGAAGGCCTTAACAGGAGGCATTGCTATGCTGTTCCAGAAGAATAAGGTAATTTGGATGATCAATTTTATTCTTTCATTCTTTACTGTCAATTTTGATGTATTGCCTTATGTTTTTAGTATTGAAAGATTTTGAGTAGTCAGGTTGCATTGGTCATTATCGAAATTAAATTACTTTAAATACTGCTGCTTCTAAATGTGTGCTTGGCAGGGCTAAAAAAGGTTTACTTGAATCAGGATCTAACAACATGATTCTTTTGTAGAATGGTAAATTCTGCAGCAATTAATACTAAAATGAGGTCTCTTTCACAATGTGATGGGTGCAGGCCATAATCTAGTCCACTGCAATACCCAAGTACACATTAGTAGACTTCACACAAATTTGTGAATTCTATGTAAAACTCAGGTTTGCACGATTCCGCGCAATGTTGCACAATGTTTTCTTTTACCAAAATTTCCTATAACATTCTTACCATTGTTAAGTCTAAATTTCTTTCATCAATGAAAACACAATAAAATTACAGACCATATCTTTTACTAGGTCAAACTAGTCCGCGGCGTGGGAACAATTGTTGCGCCAAACCGAGTTGAAGTGAAAGGCGAGAAGGGTGTAGAAGTAGTTAACACCAAGAACATCCTTATCGCTACTGGCTCTGAAGTAACACCGTTCCCTGGTGTCACTGTAAGTTACCTGTTACATATTTTATTATTTTAATTAATTAAATTGATTATGCTATTTTTATTAATTAAATAGATTATGTTATTGTTATTAATTAATTTGCTGTGACATGGACTGTCTGGAATCAAAAGTCATTATTTAGTCCTCAGATTTTACGATAATTTATATTTTATAATTCTAAAATGAAAATAGCCTTAAATACTTCTTATTCCATCAGCTATCTGCCAGTGAAAGTCTCGTCAAAATTGGTCATGCCGATCCAGAAATTAGCTGGTACAAACAAGCAGACAGACAAAAATTTTATAAAATGTTATTTTGGTGTATTTGGGTATACAAACATATGCATTTAGTAAAAAGCGGTTATTTTAATATTAAAAACAGTTTGTTTAGATTAGTTACTACATAATATAATATCTATATATATGTAAGTATATATATATATCACAGAGATATATAGGATGTAAAGACAGGACATAACAATTTATTCACTTCTTTGTTTCTAAATAATAAAATACAAAATTAATGTTTTACAGTTTGATGAGAAACAAATCATAACATCAACCGGAGCGCTTTCTCTTCCCAAAGTGCCTAAGAAAATGTTGGTTATTGGTGCTGGAGTCATTGGCCTGGAGCTGGGCTCCGTATACCAGAGGCTCGGAGCTGATGTCACTGCTATTGAGTTCCTGGAATCTATTGGAGGTATTCGCTTTTACCTGTTAATGGTCAAATTATAACCACTCCTAGTAGATAGAAAGTACTTTTGTTTTCGATACTACTTCTTTTATACTCGATAATTTTAATCGATACATTTGGGATATGAATACTTTTTAGCAGGTATCGCTATTGTATCGCAACTGTCGGGTTCTTTTAAATGCAATAGAGCATGGAAAGTATCAATACCATAGAGTATTGATGTGTCAACATGATAGAATATTTGACATACCATAGGGAATCATTACTTTTGATTCCATTCTTTTATGAGTATGATTTGATAATGATGTATGTTTTGATTCAATACTTGTAGTATTATTAATTATAGCGATCTATTTTAAATATTACATTATTTCAGGAATGTGCGAAATGATGATTTATTTATTGATAAGATATCGAGATGTTTATATTTTTAAGATTAAAATACATATACATTTGCGACTGCGGTAATCCGATAAACGTTTAGCAGGGTGATGTATTATCGACTTTATCGGATTAAAAAGTATGCTCTAAGATCTTCTATAGGTCCGACTGTGTTAGGTTTAAGATCTTAATTTCTCAAAACAATTTAACAATTCCCTTACAGAGGAATAAAATGTTATAATTTAAAAAATAAAATGACATTTGATTAATAACTAATTTTTATTAACAGTTCCTAATAATCCAACAAGTTACGAATTAAAATACTCGTTGAGCACAACAGTCGTGGCACATGCAAGTCTTTATTTGTCGTACAATAAAATTCCTATTATTATTTTTTCTAAGATATATTTAGGTTCCTTGTCAGACCCTTTCGTAAGTAAAATCACAAACAGCTGCAGGTACACATAATACAAGGGAAACGTATTTTTTTTAAATAAAAGAAATAAATTATATTTATAAAAATAATTTTGAAATTAAAAAGATTTTTTAGGTATTTTTTAGGAGTATTTTTCTAGTATTATTATTGTATTTTTTTATAATTTTTTAGGAGTTGGTATTGACGGAGAAGTGTCCAAGACATTGCAAAAAATTCTTGCGAAGCAAGGGATGAAGTTTAAACTAGGAACGAAAGTTATGGGGGTGAAGAAAGAGGGCAGTGGCGTTAAAGTGGAGGTTGAGGCTGCCAAGGGTGGAAATAAGGAAACGGTGAGAATTTTGATGTTGTTTATTTGAGTTTTTTACATATTAATGGTTTGGTATGCGAATAGGGTGGTAGTGATAGCCTAGTGGTTTGAATGCTGGTCTTGAACGGAGCTCTTATTTTCAAAGTTGTGCGTATCAGAACTTGATTGTCACTTACGGTGAAGAAAAACATAAACATGAGGAAACCTGCACTGCTGAGATTTCCCCATAAAGTTCTCCAAGGTGTGTGAAGTCCACCAATCCGTGGCCAACGTGGTGGCCTACGGCCTGTACCCGTTACATTGTGATCGGAAAACCCAGCCCAGTAGCGGGACAGTTATGTGTTGCAATGAAGAATAGGATAGTTTTTGATAGTGTTTTCTGTTGCTTAATTCCGTCACTAGGTAACTATATCAAAGAATTAATTATGGCGAATGACTAGTACTTTGTTTTAATATTTTTTTTATTAATTTTTTTTACATACCAATGAAAAGTTATTTCTTCCTTTGAATTTCGGTGTGTCGCAGCAATTTATAATTGCAGTATCTCAATAAACAATGAGTTATTTGGTGTTACTAACACTTTAATTTCCTCAAAAATGTGTGAGTTGACAGGCTACTAAGTGGAGTGTCTATGCAGTGCATGGAATTCCAATGGCACTTCCAAATAAGGGAACTCATCAGTGATATAAAGTATGTTCTCTAGTATCTCGATGATCATAAATTTTATATCTAAATCCTCATCATCATTATCATCATCATCATCTCAACCCATCACGGCTCACTATTGAGCACGAGTCTCTTCTCTGAATGTGAAGGTTAAGGCCATAGTCCACCACGCTGGCCAAGTGCGGATTGGCAGACTTCTCCCACCTTTGAGTTTTGCAAACTCCCCAGCATGCATGTTTCTTCACGATGTTTTCCTTCACCGTT
>DWJZ01002080.1:0-20575 GCA_018249125.1 Asbolis capucinus
ACCTGGGTGGGAATCGAACCCACGACCTCCGGTGTAGTAGTCAGGTTCACTAACCACTAGACCAACCGGCCTGTCAAGTGCCCAGCCGGAACACGAGTTGTTTGGCGGTCGGTTCATTATAAGGTAGACAGAAGAGGTTCACGGGCATAAGTGTATCCGTATAATATTTACAACTTGACAAAAATATTGAACTTATTGGTTATTTCTTCTGAGTTTGGTACAGTGGAAAGCCTGGTAGTAGGTAATCTTTGGTATCGACAAAATAGATAAAGTATGATTTGCGTCCCCCGAAACCTTTGCAAATCACATGCAACTACAGGTTAATAAAGAGGTGCTATAAAGATTGACGTGAGAAACACATTTTATAACGTTCATTGTCATGTTTGTTAACAATATAATGTATATCACGTTATTAACGGACAATGCCCAATTTATCTCATTTATCTTAATATAATGGAGAATTTGCTTTTTATTTTCTGTGTCACTTAGACATCAATGTAAAAACATCAACCCTGAGGGTTTATTTATTAAAAATAAAACATTCCAGGATTAAAGGTATTGCAAGTATTTAAAAATCTATTGTCCATATCCTATGTCCTGTAAGGTAAGTGGTGACCGCTGATGGGTTCAAATTTCAAGAAGTTCTTGATTACAGATTGTAGTGATTCGTTTTTTTGCCTTTTGCATAATTTGCTTTTTAAGGGTCAATAAAGAAAAAATAAATGACTTTATAAACATCCAAATTATAAACATAAAAATGACATACAGTATCTGTTGCGGTGTAGGTACGGCCATTTCTCCGGCATCAACCGCAAGGTGCAGATGAAGTACCAGCCGCGCGGGCGGCCGCGGGGCTCCTCCTCCGACGACGGTAACGCGCCCCCGCCACACGGTCTGCGCACGCATTATACGCCTTATACGCTTTTCTATACTATGCACTGTGACTTTCGAAAACAACCTGATAATATGAAAAATAATATATTTTTTTAATATACCAATTTCAGATACCATAATTTCAACTTTACAGGGCGGATTAGAATTTTACTCTGAAAAAATATACTTTTGAGACTGCGCTCTAAGCCTGAGATTGGTTTATTAATACGGTAGCTGGGGTAGTATTAGATAATTATCTGTTGTGCTTCTCTGTTTGACTTGAATTTGGTAACGTTATATAGTGTAACATTTTAGACATCGTTAGATAGGAGTGTTGTCAAGCGTTAATTTATTTTAAGTAGATAAAAGTCGTCATTTATTGCGTTGCGTATGAAAGAGACAAAAATAAAGTAAAAATACTATGATTATCATAACATAATAATGAAACATGTCCATATTCGTTCCCTCATTATGAAATAATAATTATAAAAGGTAGATAGTATTAGTATCTTATATACGAGTCTATGCGTATTTTAGATTGAAAATAATACCATTTTAAATTAATTTTTACATGTACCTTGAAGAGTAAATTTATTACATTACTTCCACAAAAGATGTTGATCGTTCACCTAAAAAGAACCGGCATTCAATCTTTAATTCGTAATTTTTTTTTCTTATTTATGTTGTTCTACACTTACACAGAGTTAACACTTATTGAAATTAAATCAGTATTTATATTAAATTGGTCAAATTATATTAAATCATACTGTATTATTAATAATGCAACCTAGCCTTTGAAACTGCATGTTTGTCGAGTGTTATGTAACTTTTTCATACAAATACTTGGGGTTCAAAATCTTTCAAAAGTCATATTGCATAGTAGAAGTGCTGTATATGTTTATATATGTCCGTAATTTCAGTTTGCATTTGGGAAATATTCTTTTATATGTTGAGTGTTAATATTACTGTCTTGAAAAAAGTTGTATGATTGCATGTATTCATGATTTATATTCTCATGACTTTAATTTATTTTTATTTTTTAACTACACTAGCGTCAGCTTTATAATAAGTTGATATTGTTTTCGCATGCACTCATCAAAAGATTTTAAAATCTCATCAATTCAATGTGAAAGTATTTTAACAATATGTCAGTGTATTTAGTGTTTAATTTTGTATAAGTTATCTTATAGTGATACATATAAAAATCATACGGAGCTCTGAATTGTTTTGGATTTGAAAAGAATAACTTTTTGGTGATGTAAATGTTATTTGTTATTGAAATGTGTGTCAACTGGGAGATAATAAAATGTACGTGCGCGAGAATGCATGCGTGCGCGCATTGGTGCGTTGTTTCGTGTGTGTGATTGTGTGTATCTTTGTGTGTGTGTTTGTGTGCGATGAGTGAGGGTTGTGAAGTATATGAAGGTTGTGAACAGTAGGGTGCGCGGGCGAGCCGTCGCTGGTGCTGATCCTGAAGTGGGGCGGCGAGCTGACGCCGGCGGGCCGCATCCAGGCCGAGGAGCTGGGCCGTATGTTCCGCTGCATGTACCCTGGCGGCCAAGGACGGCACATACCAGGTATATACACATACCCCTCACACACATTAAATCGCATCGTCTTCACTCACACACACCCATATATATGTATGTGTGACAGACGGGTGATTTATCATACTCAAATTGATTTTCCTTTTTATTGAGGAATTGTTTTTCGATATTTCTTTATTTTTGATTTGTTATCAAAAAGTGCCTGTAATCCAAATTTTTCTGGACAATTTTTGGGTCAGTTACATAAGAAAATAATAAGATACAAAACTATATAAACGGCAATAATAAATTATATTATATAAATCGCAGATCATATCGTTCATAACGGTCTTTTTATTTCATACAAAGGTGAAGGTGGAACCCAAGGTCTAGGCCTACTCCGGTTACACTCAACCTTCCGTCACGACCTGAAGATCTATGCCTCGGACGAGGGTCGGGTTCAGATGACAGCTGCTGCCTTCGCTAAAGGACTCCTGGCACTCGAAGGGGAACTCACTCCTATCCTGGTGCAGATGGTCAAGTCAGCCAACACCAATGGACTGCTCGATAATGACTGTGACTCCTCGAAAGTTCAGAACATGTAAGTAATAAAGTCAAATGCGGAATTAACTCATTAATATGAATAGTATAAACCTGTACTACTATTTAGCCGTATTGTACGGCTTAGAATACAAACTCCAATCCCATGTTAGCCTACCAGGCTATCGTAAAAGGCCTACAGAAGTCAGCTGCTCGGTGGTAAGTCTTTGCGGAAAGATGATTATCTTTTTATGAAGCTCGTTTGGCTGGCTACATTATCTTGCTTGAATCAGCCACCTAACGATTCGTCGTGTTCCGGCTAGGAGCTTGAGAAGCAGTTCTCCTCTTTTTTTCCGCGTCCTTCAGTCATCCGCCTTTCCGTTCTTCTTCTGTAACCCGTCCTAAAGCAACATGTTGGTGTTTCTGTGGTCATTTGATGTCCATATTGATTCTGCTTGCTTCAGCAATGCACTGTTACCCTTATTTCTTTATTTTAGTACTACAGTCACTCCGATTTTATTTATTTATTTGTATTAACTTTTGGGTATTTCTATTAAGTTATTGGTTCCTAAGACGAAATAAACAGTCATTTCATTTCAATAATTATGGATGCTATCGTGTGGTCAGGGCGAAGGCTCGGCTACACCTAGCGCTGCAGCAGGCGGGCGAGTTCACAGCGGAACAGCGCGCACGCGTCAACCCGTGCGGCTCGCTCAGCATCGCCGCGGCCATGGACCTCGTCAAGGATCCGGTGCGCTGCTGCGCGCACGTGCACACGCTCATTACCGGCCTTGTACGCATCGTATTATCCAAGAAGGACGATCCTAAGACTAAAGGTATGCTTGTAGAGTATATCGAACTAACGAACCTATTCGATGAATTCGCTATAAGCCTTCTAGTGCGGTATATCGTCCAACTACAACAATAAACTGACGTGGTAGTATCATGACATTATTTTGAAACTTAATCTAGGCACACCTTTTACCAGATTTCATGAAGGCAGAACAACTAGTTGGCTGAATTTAAATTCTTATATCGTTGGCCTATGTATAAGTGTATACATTGGCCAATGCAACTACTAAGGGCAATAATTGAAACAAAATACATACATAGTACTATGCAATTTTCCATAAGCTTCGTTGTATAAAATTAAAATTTTGGAAACCTGTGTTGTGTGTTTTTAAGGTAGAGCTTAAAAATGTACCGCAATTTAATTGAGACATTATGACTTCGTATCGTCTGGATTTTTTTTTCTTTCAATCGTTTCTCTTTACTTTTACGGAAGTAAATGATAATAACAGAATTAAAAAATATAACTTACGAACAATTGCCCAGATACGATATTGTACCACGGCGAAACATGGGAACTGATGGGCAGACGGTGGGGAAAGATCGAGAAGGATTTCTGTATGAAGAACAAAACGTACGACATATCAAAAATACCAGACATCTACGACTGCATCAAGTATGATCTGCAGCACAACCAGCACACTCTGCAGTTCGACCAGGCCGAAGAGCTGTATATGTATGCCAAGTATCTCGCAGATATTGTTATACCACAGGTGAGTGCTAATCATTTTTGCTAACCGTACTTATTAATAGTAATTATACTAGCTTTTTCGCGTTTCTGCTGTGGAACAGTTTTCATAACCTATTTCATTCACCCCCACAGGTCGAAAGAATCAGGGCCGAATTCTTACCAGAAATAATGAGAAGAATTACTCAGTTCACAATTAATTAATATAATTAAAGAATTATTTAAAAGCTTTCAAAATATTTTTACGATATCGGGATCAAACAATTTTTATTTTTGTTACCACCTTAAACATTTCTGGACGAATCGTCATGTCTACGAGAATTAGTGTTAATTAGAGGGACAGCTAACAGACATAGCAACTTAGTATCTGTGATAATATGACAGTCAATGTCATAAATTGACAGCCACTTTGACAAATAACCAAAGATGGCGTATGGGTGTCGAAAAATTAAAACCATATTTTTGATTATAGAAAATCCATATCTAAAAAAAATTAAAGTGTATAAAAATTTTCGTAATACTACAACAAAAATATTTAAAAACATTTTGGACTCCCAATACTTTTGGTACGATATAATGTATGAAACTTGCCATAATTCTTTCGAAACTCTAGATCGTGTATTTTTTTAATCATGATTAAAATAATACACGATCTCACGCTCATGCATTAATACAGAATTTAAAAAAATATATCTTCGATAATACAAACAATATCGATAACAATAACCTTTTCTTCCATGATTATTATGCAGTACTAAATCTAGGTAAATGTTGTAGGAATATGGATTGACAATGCAAGAAAAGCTTACCATAGGACAAGGAATATGTACTCCGCTGTTAAAAAAAATCAGAGCTGACTTGCAGAGGAATATTGAGGAATCTGGAGAAGAGACAGTCAACAGGCTGAATCCAAGGTGACGTAGATATACTAAACGCCGCACTCATAGTCGTTAATGGTCACTTAAATCTCTCCTTAGTACAGAATTACTATACAAATTTTATACTGAGAAGCTGTTTAATCATAATCGACTGAGTGCGGCAGTAATACAATGTATTTCCATATAAAATAATACCAAAATCTCCTTAGAAATCAATGATACGTTCTACCTTTGTATTGATGTAAATTGACATATATTTTGGCCGTCTTACCTTGTATTTAAAAAATATATTTTTGTTATAAGTACTGTACAGTAAAGTATATTACGGAGTACCATTACTACAAAACTATTACAGAGCAATACTATTTTAAATTATCTTTTATCTTTACTTTAGTTCTTTCTGAACATTACCATTTTGTGTGTTTTTTGCCGTCAAACTACCACATAACGATACTTACTCCTGTAAGTGACGTTTAAAAACAAATTTTTGTATGTTACAAATTAAAAAAAAATACTGTGCAATATATGTTATGTGCGATATGCGTGCTGAGAGGAAGTGTGCGGGCAGGTACAGCCACGGCGTGTCGAGCCCGGGCCGGCATGTGCGTACACGGCTGTACTTCACCAGCGAGAGCCACGTGCACTCACTGCTCACCGTGCTGCGTTTCGGGAACCTGCTGGACGTACGTACTATATACGCGCACACATACACGCACACAAACACCGACATATAGACATACGCACACGAACGCATGCATACACATTTGTGTATGCGCGCGCGCACGCACACAATTAAATCTTATGATGTTTCTCGATTATTTAGTAAAGTTGTTTACTTACTGTAATATTTTTATTCATTTCACTGAGCTATGTGTAATTTTATTAATTCAAATATGCATCACTTTGTTTTAAAATTTAAATATTTTTTTTAACTGGACAGCATGATTGAGGCATTTAATGAATCATATTATTAAGAGATTAATTAATATATTATTATGTAATAAAAATGACAAGGCGCTTGTTACAACTAATACTATACAAATATATTTTACATATAGTATATACATAACTTTTTATTATGACAATTATTAAAGATGGAAATATTATTATACTGAAACCTCAGGGGTCTATTCGACTTCGTCCACTAGTAATATAAACCCGTTCGATGATAGTGGTACATTACAACTAGATGACGAGCGAATGTGGTGAACGGCAGGTGATGAAGGACGAGCAGTGGCGGCGGGCTATGGAGTACGTTTCGATGGTCTCCGAGCTCAATTACATGTCGCAGATTGTTGTCATGCTGTACGAGGATCCTACCAAGGACCCTTGTTCTGAAGAGAGGTAAGTAACTCTACTATCCCACGTCTAGCCTATTGTGCTGAACTCTCAGGCACTCCTGAGGAAACTACACTTAGTTTCCTCACGATGTTTTCCTTCCCCGAAGCAAAGAAGCTATCTTGAAATTTAGATCAGCATCCAGAATGCTAACCCATTCGTGAAGCCAAAGTTCAAACCGTTAATAATTTCACTAAACTCTTATTTTCATCGAAATGTTTTTAAGTCTTGAGCTATATTCGATAGAGGTTAACTATTTATTATAGACGAGTTTCGAGGCCAAATATCGATACAGACTATCAATAGTTGACATGGATTGATGTGTATCAGGTTCCACGTGGAGCTTCACTTCAGCCCCGGCGTAAACTGCTGTGTCCAGAAGAACCTCCCGCCAGGTCCCGGGTTCAGACCGCACAGTCGGAACCACTCCACCAATAATAACTCGGTAAATAATCATAGATAATACTTACAAATATTTCATGTTTTGTGTTATTCATGTACCTAAGTATTTTGTCATATGGACTTATGTGCTTACCTCAACTGCCCATCAACTAGGTTGTGAGTCCAATGGGTCTAATAGGGTTAAACCCCAAATCTTTCTCATTGAGGTAAAGCTACTGACATTCACATGTTGGAATGATAGTGGCCAACCCAACGTTAATTTGAAATCCTCTGAAACCACACAACAACTGTTGTAACGATAACAATCGACACCATTGGTTTATCGTGCCCTATTTGTGTCGCTTGTAATGAATTAAAAACCAGGTAGCACAAGACTGGTTTATTTTCTCGTTAAACATACTTATTACTGTTCAACATTTATTACACTTGTTAGTAGTAGTAAACATTAAATATTTTAACAGCCATTTCACTGGATTCTGACCGCATAACCCCAAGTGTGTTATCCGTCTCGAATCTAGGTGGTAGTGTTTGGAGAATCGAAATTATTCTCTCCAACACAACGATATCTAGGATCAAGTCTCAACAACTATCAGAAGTTCAAGTGATGAAATAAATTAAAAATTATATACATTAAGTAGATTTTTGCTGAACGCTAAATAAAGCAGATTCTTACTATTTGAAACACTTGAATAAATTTATATAAATCAATACATTTGTAAAACTCATTACACGCTCGTGCAGAGAATTATGTATTAACTTATATATCCTAACGTTGAATAACTGCAAGTAGCTCCCTTCCCTTTTTAGGCCTTTAGTGCGTTAAAAAAAACTAAAGACATTTTTTTATTGATATTCTTGTAAGAAAGTCCTATTTCAAAATTAAACTATAATCACATTTTCAATCTTTATTTCCAAAAATTTTAAATATATTTATTTCAGAGTTCATCTGACGAAGTGAAATGCATTGAAGAGGAAGGTGAAGATGACCAAATGGCCAGTCAAGAAACTTTACAACCTGTAAGTTACCTTTCATACATTGTTTGTGCCTAAACAAATATTTACATATACATACACGTCGCGCGCTATCACCATGCACGACACACATACGAATAACTAAATGAGTAAAATCTGATATAAATATCACTATGATATACAAAAATAGAAGTTGATTTTTACGTTCATTATATTTTTCTCTTCTTACCATGAAAAATGCCCAAGCAGCTGGATATTTAAATAATTTTTTTTGTGTTCCAGGATTTAGATGAAATGGACAATTCATATTCACCAAAATCCAAGCTGAGGCCATCAGATCCAATTCCTATTTGGTATGTAATAAATTTATCCCATTCTGTTATTCGCTCATATATTAATGTAATTTGAGAATACAATTTCTCACCTTTCTCTACCTTCCAGTTTGTATCTATATTTAGAAAAAACCGTTGCCTAGCAACCTGTGACAAACAGGAGATTTAAACTTTTTGTTATTTTATCAGTTGTTAACTCTTTTGTACCATTACAGTTTTAAAAACTTTTACTTTGCTTGGTATCAAATGCATATAGTATATTAAAATGAAAAACAATAAATTATAAAAGTATAAGAAAAAAATACTTCAATAGGTTAAAAAGTTGTACTCCATCATGAAATTAAGAATTAATCAGAGTATGAATTTGTAAACGATGTTGTGTGTTGAAATTATTTTGTTTGTCTGGTATGAGTATATTTGTAGTTTGTTTGTAGTTAGAGCAAGTGTTCTTCATTAATACTAGGTTTATTAACTGATTTTCAGAAATATAATGAGTATTTTATTGGAAAAAATCTCAATTGGTCAGTTGGTCAAAACCCTGCAAATGATTTTTATGGTTTGTTTTCATATTTTTGTTCAGCAACCTGCACTACACCGTGAGCGGGCACGAGGCGTCGTCGCTGGCGGCGCGGCTCACGCAGGAGCTGCGTGCGCGTCCGCAGCCGCCGCATCAGGTATTACCACTACACTATACTACACTCTTTTACCATATTTACCATTAGTTATGACCGCAGCGTCACCGTCGTGGAAGGTACGTTGATAAAAAGTATGTGTTATTCCACACTATAATCTATCTCCGTGCCAAACCATCTAAATCGGTTCAGTAGTTTTTGCATAGAGTCCTAAACATCCATACATCTATCCACACAAACTTTCGAATTTGTAGGATTAGCAATACCATTTTCAATTATTTTAATAATACAAACTTTTCAAGTAAAAAATCCAGATCGAATTTGCACCGAGTATATAGGTACTGTGATATTTAAGGCGAAAAAAAATACAAATTTCAGAGCGAAGAGAAAGAGCCAAAGGAAGGCGAGGAACCGCAGCCTAGAGCTCGCAGCTACGACCAGCATAAGCAGAGCCACGACAACGGTAAGTTCCCTCGCATTCGCGGACCAACTAACACACTAACAGTGTGCCGTGTCCCCGCCACCTACTGGAGTTATATTGACGGTTTAGTGTGTAACCATTGTCTACTGATCAGTGAGGAAATTGATAGTAACTATACCATCTGAGGGCCGTGGCAAATTCATTGGATGGGACCTCAAGGATTATTGACATAACAATTTACTTTAAAAAAAATACTGAGATGAAGAGATTTTGTTAATAATATTAGGTCATTTCTAAGGTCACAATCTCTCGGTCTGGGGGCTCGTAGCCTGTTACCAGTTCTGCCACCTTATAGTTACGCCACTGACTTACCGTGCGATTGTTTGTTCAAAACGATTGAGAAGTTTCTTTTAACTTGTTACTAGGGACAATATGTCATCAGCTCCCTAGACGGTATAAAAGCTGTATACTTAGAGAAAAAAATATACGTAGATTGTTTTCTCTGTCTTCAGTATCTTGTTATGATATATTTATATTTAAATCATACTTGATATCTGAGCTATTGATATATTATGATGACAATATAAATAAATGACACTTAAATACGACGTCATATACGTAACAAAATTGCATGAAATACATATGTTGGGTTACACACTTCTGTACAATATAGCTGTGACTAACGCCGAGAATCACTTTTTAATCAAAATACTTCAAAACATAAAGAAATTGATTAGTAAAGTACGTTAAAGTGATGATCGCCCCCAATACCACAAATGATTGCTGTACATACTGCCCGATCATGAATGAAATATAATGGATACCTTAACGTTTGTTCTGACATTAAATACACTGTTTTCGCCTCAAAACTAGGAATAATAAATAATTAGGGTAAACATAAAAAAACATAGACATTTAAAGAAATTTATAAAAAAAATATGTATAAGAATATTTTAAACAGTGTGTTATCCAATAAAATTCTTATTAAAAACGAATAATTTAAGTTATAAGCGCGTAACTGTTTTCCCCAGTGACAATTTCACTTCATAAAACATTTTTTTTCATTATGGTTAACAATTAACTTATCGAAGACTGAAAATAGATGTAAGCAGAGCATTTTTATCTAATACTGCGTTGATGGTATTGGTAGGTAAATACTTCACTGATGCCTAAACTTAGCATATTCTGGCACGGAAGCGTAAATGTTGTTTGAGCAAGAAAAAACAGTAAAAATAAACTAAAAAAACAGGCGTTTACACTATAAAAGGTATCACAGCGTAGAAATTGGGTTAAATTTAGTAAAAAGATTTAATTAACTTGGAAACTTGTTAATATGATACTGCAATGAACTCTTGAAAATGCTTGATAAGTCGATAGACACAAAATTGTTTTTTTTTAATTTAATATAAATTAGTTCAGGAAATCAGTAAAATCAAAATGTTCGTATTCTAAGAACTTTTTGGTGTCAAAATATTCTGAATCATGTTAGAAGGTGCCAGTATAATAAAAAATAACGGTATAGTCTAATAACAAAATTGTATAAATAATTAGCTATTTCAAATATGGCATATAAGGTCTGAGCGATTAACGTGTATGATAAATGGATAAATTATATACATTATATTTTGCAATGAGATCTGTTTATTAGTTGCTATGATGCTGCTAAACTGGATCCATATAAGTCCAGGAGTGTTAGTTTAATGAGAGCACGAGCGGGTGTGTGGAGTGTTCTGGAATGTTGGGGAATGTTGGGATGGCAGCGGGCGAGCCGCTGGCGACCTCCCCGCGCTGCCGCAGTCTGCTCAGCGTCGACAGCCCAGGTCAGTGCGGCGCCTGGAGCCTGGCGCCAAACTACGGCGCCAGACCATGGCGCCAGACATTGGCAACAGGCAGTGTCCGACACGCAACAACCGGGTGAAACCACACCTGTATTATTATACATCACTCGAGTGCGGGTCTTGAGCGTTTACTTTTATGCTATATCGATGTGCCATAATAATAATAAAGTTTATATAGATACTTCATACTATTAATAAACGAAAGTTAGTATAAAACATAAGGCAAATATCTGAGATAAAAAATGTTTTGTTCAAGACCCGCACTCTCAACTGACCAATCTTAATAATAAGTAAACGGCACTAAGATTTAACCTATCACAAGCTGTTCAAAATTAGATAGAAACAGTTATTAAAAACGCAGTAGGTAATATGAAAAAAAAAACTTTTGAGTTATATCGGTCCTATTGGCTATGTTGGCGATATTTACTATATTTTACTACAGTTAATGGGTAAAAAAGTATTATGAATTGATGTCATATGTTTTGTGTGAGGAAGGTAATTGTTCTCTTTTTGTATTTGACTTTGACTCGAGGTTTTAAAATTTCTAAAAGTTTTTTCCTACTGTTGAAATTATTATCATGTCATTCTATACCGAAGATGCGAGACTTAGGAGATGTCACTCAACTATAATATATGTTATTTTTATGCATATACCTTTTGGATATTTCATAATTATGAAGTGGGTTTGAGGAACACAAGTGCATGCTCTATTAAAAGTAGTATTTATTGATTATTACTTTATTACACGACCATAATTTTACATTTTACGATTTCTGTAGTACTCTTTGAATGCTACACGATTTTGTATTATTTGATCATTAACGCATCGCTTATCAATATTTTAAATTAACTATTTGTGTATTATTTGATTTGTATTGTATTTTGGAGTGCGTAGTGTGCGTCGCCGCTGCGGTGCCTCGCCGCCCACCGTAGCTCACTCTGGCCGGCGATGCTGTGTGTGTTGTGTTATCGCTCGCCGCGATCTGTGCCTGCGTTTGACCATTGTTTGGTACTTGCATGTCGTAGTGGAAATGACTAATCTATTAAACTAGAGACGTAAGATTTCTATCGATCATATATACGGCACGAACGAGTGCCGCTGGTCGCCCGCCTCGTCCCCTGAACACGCACACTATGCGTGCGCAGGGGGGGAATGGGTGGCTGCGGCGCGCGTTCGCCGAGTTTCGAACGATCGTCAACCGCATGCGGCTCGCGGCTCCGTCATCACCGAGCACGCTTCGATACACGTCACCTCCGTATCTATAGTTTACGTATATATCTATACGTCGAAGTATCTATCTATGTATATATTTTCTATGCACTAATATATTTTCTCTCCGCCACCTCCCCGTCTCTAACGACACTCCGCTCGCATCTATCGCGTAATCCTCGTCGTCCGCGCGACGCGGCGCAGCGGCGCAACCGTCGGTCACGGTGACCTCGCCCGCGGGGCTCACGCGGAGCCTGCTCGACTCCCCGACGCCCTCGACGCCGGTGGTCGATGTGGAGGGTGTCGAGTCCTCCACGAACGAGCTGCCACTTTCGGCCATTAAGTTCGGAGGGCCGCGGCGGACGGCGCGGTCGGTGAGCGCGTGTGCGGCGCCGGGCGGGGGCGTGCGGGGGGCGCAGGGTACGCGGGGGGCGCGTGCGGGGTCGTGGCCGCTCGTGTCGCGTGACGAGGAGGGTAGCTCGGTGTGCGGCGCAGGGCGGCGCCAGCGGCACAGCATCGGCGGCCAGATGAGCTACCTCAAGATGCTGGGGCTGGGCGCGCGCGGCAAGCTGGCAGGCGCAGCGGGGCTCTTCAGCACCGCAGTCATCTCCGGCTCCAGCTCGGCGCCCAACCTGCGAGTTATGATCCCCGCACCGAACGCTTCTAACCGTAAGCACCTTTTCTATATAGTATATTTTTTTAAGTCGAAATCTACATCTGCTATTGATTTTGAATGTATATTATGATGGTGTTTTGTGTTCAGCGGCACTGGAGGGTTTCGGCGGCGTGCCGGCGATACGTCCACTGGAGACGCTGCACAACGCATTGTCGCTGCGGCAGCTGGACGCGTTCCTCGAGCGGGTCACGGCGGCGCCCGTCATGCTGCACCAGGACCACCAGCCGCACGACCAGCCGCCGGGAAAGCAGCCATCGCCGACTAACAGTAAGTGTCGATATGCGGTTGGCATTTAGAGTCACATTGCCTGCGTAGCATTTATGTAGTAGGTGAATGTTTGTTCTGGGATGTTATGTATATTGTATACATACTAATGTTGTGCACGCCACCCGTGAAAAATGGTTTTCAAATCTGGATCAATCAAAATGCTGTAGTTAAATTAATTAATTTCTGCTGCGTGTGTATTATTCATATAGATATTCACTCAGAGCCGGTTAGTAGTTTTTGCGTGAAGAAGTAACAAACATCCATCCATCCTCGCACACTTTTGCATTTATAACATTAGTAAGATTAATAATATTATGCTACGGTATTACATGGCAATTTTAAGGCACAATTTCTCCGAACACGACAACCGACGTTTTCCCGTGACAGGCCATAATAGATACTTCGCACTATTAGTGTCCCTAAAATTCTCATTATGATACCTACCATTTAATCACATACCAATGTGTAAACAACAAATCTCTTTCAACGTATTTGATGTATTTACAGGCGTGGGCTGGAGCGGCCCTTCCTCGTTGATGTCGTCGTCCGGAGAGTTGCCGAGTGGCCTCTCGTCAGCGGGTCCCTCCTCACCCAACTCTAACTACAACAACTGTGACAACAAAAACAACTCGGACAGGTACCCCTCACTCACGTGCCCTAGAGTACACACTTGGACGACTGATACTGACTGCCTACTACTTTCAATATACTTTCAATCTCTTTTCTCCACATCACTGGGTGTAGTAGATTCATCGGTATACGTTTTTGATTGTGAATGTCCTAGGTTCATTTCTGTATACATGTTCAATCCATATTACAAGATGACAATATTGTATATGACACAGAAATGAATAAAAAAAATTTTACTTTTGAGGTTGACGTTTCAGATCCTATAATTTTGATTGAAATGTTGTAAAACAGGAACCTAAAGACGACCTTTAATTATGTGTCAAATGATGCCCTTTTCACAATTTTATTTTTACAATCAAGCAATTTGTTGCCATATTAAATAGAGTTTACTGTCATGTGACACTTGTAAGTTTAAAATAAGTTATTTGATGAATGCATCATAAGATCAATCCACTCTTTCGGTATTCAAGGTTACAAAAAGAAACATACGTACATACTGACATAATCTAATACTGATAAGAAGTTTATAAATAAAAAAATAAAAAAATTTATGCGTCCCGCACTCGGGTATAATAATTGTTTTTTTTTTAAATACCAAAAATGTTTATAATGTAAGTAAACACATCATGTCAATCACACCACAAAGATGATATACATACTTTCTATGGTCAGTATAAAAATTGTTTAGATTCGTCATTAGATGGTGCTCTATGTAAACAAATTCAATTCGATTAACATGATTAATTTGTATAAATGGCTCATATTTTTTGCCTATTTTTTTTAGAATTTGTTTTTGTTTAATGTAGGTTGCATCTCATAATCGAAATTCATGTTATGAGTGATATACACATGAACAAGTCATAATAGTTTTAGTTGAAGATAAAAAATCGTAGAACAGATTTCCGTTTAATTTAGCTCTAACAGTATATATAGTTTTTATTCATTGCCCTTTTGATCCTAATTATTGTAACCAACAAAGTATTCAAGATATACAGCCAATAATCCAGTTATAAAAAAAAAAAGTAATTATGTTTACCAATTAATTATGGTTATATAAATATGTTTTAATTCTATATGAGCTACTAGTAACACTATTCCAATATTTATGTATATTTATAATTTTCTTTAACGACAATATGAAAAACTTCGACTCATGCATGTTTTTATCACTGTATTAAATAGAATGTTGTTGGACAATGCTATAGATGTGGTTTCTTTACTTCGTATCCTACTCACAGAGGAATATATAAGGATCTTTGACACGGAGTTAGCGCACACTAATGAACTCTGTAAAGGAAACGTCAACGCTACTTGAATTTCCAAAAGAAGTTGAATGCCCTTACGATGTTTAAAAGAAGGGCTTCACCTCTTGTTATGTTTCATTTATTTGGTTAAAAAATAATTATTATTAGGTTTATGATTATGACGCCGACAAGGCGATGTCGTGTTTTCGGATTGATAAGTGTGCGCCAACCATAATAGCAATACATTGCAATAGTTGTTTATTTCATAGCTGACATCTTTAGCTTGTCACAAAAGTAAGGTATCTGTTAACTATCACCGCTGTTGTAGGACATCGAGTAAAGAAATAAATTAGAAATAGTATGTCCCTTCAACAAAATGTATATTGTGTCGTTCTAGTATTAGTATCAGTATGGTCTCTATTAGAGGGTACTTTCACTTAAGTTTTCCGAATTCTAAATCTATAACACAAGATATTGAATGATTCGGATTCGGAATACTTATTTTTGAATAGTTTTTGTGTTGAAAACAGCTTTTTTTTTGTAACGGAATTGCTAATTTGCTTTGTTTAAATTTGTGTTTTTTTTTGTTTTTTTTTTTTAATATCGTGTGTCTCTGGCGTCACTTCTCACCGGTCATTAATTATAATCTTAATGTAATGGTTTTTCGTTGTGGCGATATCTAAGGAAATTATTACAATTTTGTGGCCTACTAAAATTATCTGTTTATTTATTAAAACAGGAAAAATAATTCAGAAGGGCGGTTGAAGTACAAAATTTTACTTTCGGTTCAAATGTTTTTGCGTGTATTTTTTAGTTTGGCGATCAAGATTAGTACTCTAATATATTTATATGTAGATATCGCTGCGACCTGACATCACTAAACCTCATGTTAAAATAAGTCACCACTATTGCAATCGATGTAACTACTTGCCGCGCTCGCTTCCACACTATCGCGTTGGCTTCCCATGAACTTTTCCCAACATTGGGCACGGGTCTCTGCTCCTAACTGCAGAGGCCTCGAGCATATTCTACGCGACTTCAGTACGGATTGGCGAATGGGTTAGTGGCCAATCTGGGGGTTAGAAATTACTATGCCAAAGTCCTCTGACTTGACTTGACGACAGCAGATAGTAATAAGGACTTAGGCCAACGGCGTTACGTGCCCTACAATGATTTTTTACCACTAGTAATCAGTCATCACCGGCTACGGTAGCTTAATTTTGCCGATCACTGAAAATTGATACAAGTCGCCGTGTACCGAGCGCATCGGGTGGTTACACAGCAGTAGTTCGGGAGAGGTGCATTTTGTCGTAATTCCAGTAGCAATTGGAGTAAAAATGTGCCGAGCAAGCTCCCTCAGTGGGACGGCGAGGCGGCCACGCTGTGCGCGCTCGGCCCGCACGCTCTCTGGCCGCCGCCCGCAGGTACTGTACCGACCGCAGTACCACTCGACTCTCTTTATTCTTCACACGCCCGCGATTTATAACTAATATTATAAATGCAAAAGTTTGTGAGGATGAACGGAAGGGTGGATGTCTGTTACACGCAATAACTACTAAACAGACTCCGGTCTCCTCTCACAATGTTAGTGGTACAGGTTATACTCCACCACACAGGTCAAGTGCGGATTGGTGGACGTCACACACCTTCGAGAACTTCATGGTGAACTGTCAAGAGTGCAGGTTTCCTCGCGATGTCTTCCTTAACCAAAGCAAGTGATAATCAACTTCTGATACAAAAAAATATGTATTGACTGCTAATTTTCAAGCACGATTACATCAGGAAGTTTTATTACTGGCAGTAATTAAATATCTACCTACTTCTACAAACATCGCATTAGACTGCTTAACTATATGTAGTTACAAAATAGGTTTAATAATTAGCAATCATTTTTAATTTATTTTGTAGACAGGTATTTAAAAAAATAAAGTCTACAGTCAAAAATATTGTTGTACGAAAAACTTGCACCTTGCACCTTTGACATTAATAATTAATTAAATATATTATATAAATATACTAATGGTTAATAGTAATGTAGAACTTTATGCCTTAAAGATCATAATCATGTATGTAATTGCACATTGCATATTGAAATTACACAATAAAAATAAAATAGGTATGTACCGCATTCGTTTAGTTTTAATTCGGCCTGCTGATAAATATAGTTTTAATTATGGAATAATGCCATCACTCATCTGTGGCTTCTTGGATATGTTTTTAAAAATTAATGTTATCTTTTTAAAAATTATCCTTGCACGACCGCAATAGCACGAATACGATCGTTTTTGCATGATTTAATTTGTCAGAAATGCATGCATCGGAAATTGTTAAATTTAAAAAAATAACAGCAATAAATTGCTAGTTATATCATTGACTGAATTTATTCAAAATGTTACGTGTATTAAATAACGTTTGCGCTTACTTTTATTTATATTCCTAACATACTGCACGATCTGTTCCCAATATAAAAGTGTATGTTCTGAACGTGGTTCCTAGTTTTATAACCCCGAGACGTGCGCATTGACGTGTCATCATGTAACGTCCCGTGTCGTGGCATGACGTGACCTAACGTGACGGTGTTTGTTTCCGTCAGGTTCATCTATTAGTGGCGACGTGACGCCGGTGTCGGGCACCTCGGAGCTGGAGTTCAACAGCAACGAGGCTACGGCCGGCTCCATCACTGACCACGATATACTGGTAACAGTAACTACCAACCAACCATATACCAATACCAACTGGTAACACCAACACCAACTTTGCTGATTTTTTTTACATATTATAAGTTAATGCCTACAATCCCAACGGATGTTAAGTGGCGATATAGCCGTAGATGGCAAAGCGCTTGAACTTAAAAGAATTCACTCGAAGACTTGAAGGCACTTATATTGTACACGAACGGACACACAGATGCATTATCTAAGTTGGAGCTATTTAAAGTTTGACATTGCTATTGCAGAGTGGTGAAGGCGAAGATGACGAGGAGACGCTCTCAGCGGACGCGTGCGGCTCTCCTCTCAAGATCATCAGGAACGACCTGAGTCCCGCCGCCGCGACCGATGTCCAGCCCTCCACAAGCAGCGTCCCTCTGCATCTCTACGGCCTCAGTTACCAACAGACAAAAGAAGCCTTTTATAAAGATATGCCATCCAGTAGTAAAAATTTTAATATAGAGAGCGAAGTAAAAAATAAATGTAGTAAAAGTAATCGCGCCCAATCGTACCTCGGTAATCTCGATTCGCTGAGCTTGAGCAAGGAGTGGAAGGGAGCGGCGAAGAAGAACGAAGTTCTGAACAATGGCAGCAGGAGGTACAGCGACAGCAGCGCGCAGAAGAGCAATTTGACGCAATCTAGCAGGTTCACCACCACCCTGGTGGTAGAGGACCAACTCGGAACCGGGACTGGAAACGGGACAGGGGCCTCGGTACAGGCCGAGCCGAGCTCCGGTACCCCACTTGTCACCAAGGCCAAAAACAGTAACGTAAAGCCCGGATTTACGATATCCGAAAGCTAACTAACCTGTTTTTTCTTTTAGTGTAGACCTAGTATTTTTTTAACCAACTAGCACATAATTCAGTTAGAAACTCTTCAAATTATATTTTGTTTTCTGACGCATTCTATGAATACATACATATCTGATTTATGAATATTTGACACAATATCAACTTGTTAATGTATAATTTTAAATTTTTATATAAATTGGATCAGGGGTAGCAATCTGAAATTGTGGTTTATATTTTTTATGTACTGTTAAATAATAACGTCTTAACAATACCTCGGTCACGATTCGAAAAGAATCTTGGGAAATAAGTTAAAAGAATTTTTCACAATTTTAGTTACATGTATACAATAATTAATTGCCAGTTGAAAAGAGTTTTTTTGAGCGTCATATTTTTTTTTATTGTTGTTACTATTTAGTTAGCTTGTGAGTTCCATATTCCCTAAGCACTTGGTACACTGTGTATATACAAGTACGTTACGTACGTTTCAGCAATTTTTACTGATATTTAAAATTTCAATTTTAAATGACGAAAAAGTATATTGAAACGATTTATTTTGAATTTCGAAAAAAAAATCTTGGAATCGTGGCACAGGTAATGTTTTTAAAAGTTACGAATTCAGATATCTAGTTTTGATTCTATGCGACATTTATCCTTACTAATATTATAAGTGCGATAGTGTATATCTGTTTGTCTGTTACCTTTCCACGCCTAAACTACTGAACCATTTTTGTTGAAATGGCGAATAAAGCCTTGTAGGGGTTGAAAAGATCTTCATTATCAAAAATATAAGCATAACTCTTTGTATTCATATGTATATTAGATGAGATGTTTATTGTGGGGGGTGAACGTGGACATAGAACGTGGAAAAGCTAGTTTGAAATATTTTGATACTCAGGCCTATATATTCCTTTGATTATTGTTATTTTGATTTTTCTTATCCTTATATTATTGTATCAAGTAATGGAATTATAATAAATATTTTATCACTTCACAACAAATATCTACTTAACATGAACCTAAGATATATGATAATTATTTATGGAAAATGTACTGATTATCAGAAAACTATAAGTACTCGTACATTATCTATATCTGCAATGATGATCTTAATTTTATTATAATTGACATTTAAATATATACACTTTTTATGCCAATATTTTGCAAACAAATAAATTGATAATTTAAAATGTAGTAGATAAATAAGTAAGATAAAATATATTACTATATAAAAGTGCATAGATCGTTTTATTTTCCTCATTTGAGTACAAAAATGTTTTAGTCTAAATATCAGATTCAATTCAGACATCTTTACTTCATACTTTCTCATCCTCACAGGTCTTCAAGAGAATAGTGAATAGGTATTTATTGAGTTAGGGCGCCTAACATCTTAGACATCCTCTCCTCTTACCATCAGGTCGAACCTATGAACGAGGGGCGGCTGAAAAGTTTTGAGCTTAAGATATTAAAAATACAGAAATGCATAAAAAATCTATTTTTCAATGTAATATCCCTCTATTTCAATACATTTCTTACATTTGCCATAAAGTGCTTTTATCCCGGTCAAAAAATATTCGCCGTGTTTCTCTTAGAAATGTTCGTTAACGGCCTCCTTCATTTCAATATCGCAGAAAAATTTCCGTCCTCGGAGATTTTTTTTTGAAATTTGAAAAGAGGAAATAATCGCTAGGAGCCAGGTCTGGACGTGGGTCCAGGGTGGGTGGTTAATTTCCACGAATCCGTCAGCGAGGGCACGCCTTGC
>DWJZ01002081.1:0-20573 GCA_018249125.1 Asbolis capucinus
GCGCTTCTGTGCTTTTACTGGAGGACGGGTGACCGCTAATGGCAAAATTTCATCAGCGCTTCTGTGCTTTTACTGGAGGACGGGTGACCGCTAATGGCAAAATTTCATCAGCGCTTCTGTGCTTTTACTGGATAGCAATCGTTAAACCATGTCGGACGCTATTGGATGGCATGAAAATTTTCGATATTTGGATTTGTCAATCCACCCCAATCCTTGTTGGAGCAGCGGTGCAGTATGCTCTCGGCCTTCTCAGTAATAGGGAGCAGTACTCAGCAGTGGGAAATTAGTAGGTTGAAATCATTTAAATTATGTGATATGTACTAAGTTCCTGATCATTGATAGGTTAAGGCTTTTGAACCTTGTTTTCTTGAACGGAAGGATTTGGGGTCCAAGCCTGCGCGCATCTCTTATTTTCAAAGGTGCGTTTTACAAGTAATTATTCTCGGTGAAGGAAAACGCAAAAAAATCTCATTCCTGAGAGTCCCCCATAAAGTCTCGAAGGTATGTGGTGTCCCGCAATCTGCAGCTGGCCACCGCGGTGGACTATATTCTAAATTCCTCACGTTGTGACAGCTCGTGGTAATAAGACTTGGCTTGCAATGATGATGACGAGACCGCAAATGCAACTCGACTCCTTTTGCCTAATCAAGCTCACCAACTAGAATACAAAGCTTTCGCAACAATGACGCGGAATCAGGAAGCTATACCTAATACGGAATAAGAATAATATCCTTACAAAGACGTACGAAGCGAGAAAGCAGATAATCTTTTCAAGTAAGTCGAGTAAAATTACTACTCAATATACTTTGTAGTACTATGTGCTTGTCTTAAAATTTAGTCGCTGTTCGCCTGACAGAAATCTTGAATGTTTACGGAGAACTTTCTTGAAACTTCTAGAACGTCTCGCGAGGCACAGATTTCAGAGGCGTCAGCGTAAGCCGTAGCTAACTTGTGACACTATTTTCAGCAGAACTTTATTTTTGATTAGGTCGTAAACTTTCCAGCTGGTATAGGTCTTGATTCGACATTATCATTATACAGAACTGGAACCTGCCCTCGCTTCGCTTCGGAAGAACCAGTTTCGGAAAACTAACAGTTAGACATACACTATCACGGATTTATTTGTAGATATTGATGTTCTCTATAAAACTGTAGTACATCACTTTGCTCTATTGTCAATCATTTCCGCAGCGTACGCGATATAAGGATTTTTTTGGTACTTTTTTCACACGTTCGGATATATTGTCGAAATTTTCACGCGGATCCCTATTTTTTCTCGTATTAAATAAAGTCTATGTTCATCAGGGATAATGTAATTTTCTAATGTTAAAAGATTTTTTTCAATCTGTCCAGTAGTTTTGAAGCCTATTCAATTCAAACAAAAATTAATCAAATCTTTCCTTTTTATGCTTCCCAAATACAGAGTGGTGGAGCTCAGTTTTACTAAGCCGCCATCTTGTGTGAAATTATGTAATTAAAGTAAATAACGGTTGTCTAAACTCTTTGGTATAAAAACAGAAGGCATTGTATATTGTATTTATTTATTTTAGTTGTGTTTTGGTTTAATAAATATGTCAGTGAACTACTATTTATTATATTAATATATACCAAACATACAATTTTTTTTTAAAAAGAAACCATAATTTATCGATTCCTTGACCTAAAAACCCTTTTTCCATCTTTCATTATCGTCGATGGTTTTCTAGATCCCGATAAAATATACACAAGAAATGCACGCATAAAATATAACACAAAATCTTCTTAAAACAAGAAAAGCAACAGTAATGACACGGGCGAATATTAAACGCAATTAGTTCCAAAAGCCAAGCCTGCAGCTTAAATTCTGTAACATCTGAAAAAAACGAAAAAATGCGAGCCTTTTACTAAAACAAATTAGGCGGACGAAATCTCCCCAGCGCACTCCGGTTCGACAATATGAAAATACGTAACAGGTGAACCGATACATCCAACATAATATGTCAATGCGGAGATTTTACAAGAAAGCTGTGTGTCATAAAAAATCCCCTAATATAGTAAACAGGGGCCAAATGACTCACTCACCGGGGGATGTTTGGGGAACTTAATCTTTACGGGATAAAGTAAGCGACATGACCCAGGTGGCAGCACCAACGCGTAAATTGTAAGACCCTTTGTCTTTTTGTAGGACCTCTTCCGTTTAATATGAAAGTAGGGCTTATTTTAATAATATTATTCTGAGTCAGTAATTACATAAATACAGTCAGTAATTACATAAATACAGTCAGTAATTACATAAATACAGTGACCCGTTTCTTAATTTGATTTTTCATTGGATAATTTTAGTCGTTAATTATATAGCTTTGTTTATGTTATTTCACAGGTTTTATTACATTCTTTTAAAAGTTTTATTTATGTACGACTTAAGTTAGCTATTTGCTTTAAAACCTATTTCTTTAATCTTTACTTTGTTAAAAAGTACAGAACTATAAATAAATATATTTACTCAATAAAATATAAGTAATTAAAGATTATACGTTTTTAAAGATAACAAAACTTTGAAATGTAAGTAGTTTTGTCTTTGAAATATAAGTAGAAGCAACAATGTTGAACAAATGAAGCAAGTCAAGAAACGAAAGCCTTTAGCAAACACAAAACTGGAATAAATTCAAACGTACGTTTATAGCATTAGTGGAACGGTTTTTCGTGTTTATAACAGAGCAACAGTGGGCTCCGCAGTCCAGCGTACCTACGTGCAGTAATCGGCAGGCGTGGACGTCTGCGAAACACGGAAAACCGTTCAGACGACCCCCCGACCTCCCCAGACCCACAGACCCCCGACCCACCGATCCCCGACCTCCCCAGACCCACCACTTTTACGATGAATCTTCGTTTCTCCGCATCAAGAAGTAATTTTAGTGTTCCTTCGCCAATTCAATGATAGCACTCCCTCTGATTGGTTAAGCCCTCTTTGATTTAATTTCGGGTTAACTTCTTGCGGTGGACCCCCGGGATTCCTATACGGACCCACATTTGTTGTAGTTGCATTATGTTAATAACCCCATCCTTAACACCGCCTCTTAATGGGTTTATCGCGATACTAAAGCTTAATTAAAGTTATTATAGACTTAATTAATTTTCATTGGAGTTAGTTGAATCATAAATATTCCAGCTACATAAATCAGTGATTATCTTTGTACTGGAGCTAGGTACACGATATGAAGGAGTATGCCTGTTGGCTTCACAACAGTTTATTTTTAGTTATATTTCCATGTATAATGAAACACCTACGTACAAAATTTTATTTAAATTAACATACTTAAATATACCATGTTAAAATTTAACACAAATTTGTTACTTTACTGTTAGAAACTCATACTGAGAAGGCATATGGCATACTCCACCACCGTGCTTCAAAGCGGATTTGCCGTGGGGTCGGATGCCAATCCTAATTGGAAGATTTTATGCTGCCCGGATTGCTCATAATGGCTTAACAATTGTTATCTAACGTTAACAATCGTGATCCACAGCTTTACTTGCCTTCCGGAGCACTGAAGCATTTATGATTTTTTGCCACTAGCGGTCTCCCATCCTCTTACCGACCGCGGGTGTTGCTTCATTTAATATTATAAAAATATGATTAACAAGTTGGGCAAATTGGTGGACTATTTAATATATACATAGGTGACTACAAGTTAGATTCTAATATATTTTTATTTATATGAGATTCCGAATTTTACTAAGTTATTAATATATATATCGATAATGCCACAGAAAACAAAATCATACTGACAGCAAACTCCTATGAAATGCCAAAATGCATACCTATTCTCGTAGGGTTGGCCCATGTACATATCGTTACTAATATCGTAATTTCGAAAGTATTTTTTTATATGTTTGTAAGTAACACTGTCGCATTTAAGGTACTAAACAGATTTTGTTGAAAATTGATACCTAGATAGACAAGGGCTTGAGGAAAAAATAAAAAGTATTCTTATTAGGAAATCGATTAAAGGGGTTAAAATAGGGGATGAAAAATCACGTTACACAATAGTAAAAAAAATATTATCGTTCAAGCGGCTTTTAAATTTAAACCTCTTTAGAGGTGAAAAAAAGGATAAAAGCTATCACCATATGTCTTTGTACCTTATTCCTTTCAGATCTGTTCAATATTTTAAGCATCAAAAAGTAACAAATACGTAATATAAATTATCAATTTATAATCAAAAAGTTTAATGGAGTAATTATATTAAAATCTTAAAAACATCTAAACAAAAATTCGATAACATATATAAAACAATAGTTGGTGCAACTTCGATCCGGAATAAATGTAAACACAACCACCAACTTGTTTTCACCAATTTACAAAAAATTTAGGTTTTTCCAATAAACTACTCATTATATTTTCGTAATTTGTTTTTAAACTAGGTATTGATCAAATAAGATGTACAACACACAACATCGTTCACAAATTCATACTCTGTCATCCTTGATTTCATTAAAAAGTTAACAACCTTTCAACCCATTGAAGTATTTTCTTTTATACTTTTATAATTTATTGATTTTCGTTTTAATACACTTTATGCATTTGTCATCAAGCAAATGGCATAATTTACTAGTAAAAGATTTTAAAAATGTAATGGTACAAAAGAAGTAACAACTGATAAAACAAAAAAAAAGTTTAATTCTCCTATTTGTGACAGGTTGCTAGGCAACGGTTTGTTATTAAGCATTTTGCACGGAGTATAATCATGTAAAAACAAAGGAACTTGGTACGCGCCAACCCTTAGTACAACGTCTCTACCTGTGTTATCTAGTCGCGGCGTGTACAGACGAGCGGAAAGTTGTCACGCGCACAAGCACGTGTGTGCTTGTAGGAGTGTACCTATTTTTTTCGTTGTACTCGTATGTCTCTAGTCTAGTCGTACTCTATATTAATACGTTCCTTGTACTTATTTTGAATTGATGTTGAAATCAATATTAATATTCCACTAATATAGTCTACCGTCCGATTTTGATGACGGCGTCTCCAGCTACATTAAAAATTCTATTTATGACAAATATAAAACTATTATGTCAAATAAACAGTAAAAGTTAATAAGAAATACTATAAATAGTTATGAATTTACGAATATTATATATATATATATATGATCAGTATATTATGCGTGTTGTCTAATAATATTAACATGTGAAGCAAAAACTTTGACACCACTGACTTGACTTTCTACAAAAATTACGCAGACGGAGAACTATCAAATTTGACACAGTTAAATTTTGACAGAGAATGTGTGCAGAAGGCTACATTTTTATGTCAAAGTGCACGGGAAATACATTAAGTTGGAAGTAAAAAAAATAACGTACATTATCCTGCATTTGACACTTGATGTTAGTCAACTTCAGTTTCAAATTGAATCACGGTTGAATTTCAACAGAAGCAGTGTCTCATTGCAACCCATAACTGTCCCATTACTGAGCTCGGGTGTGGACACATACTGCACCACGCTGGCCAACTATGAGAACTGAGAGAAACTGAACTTCTAGTATAAAATAAACTGGTGTTGGTTTTAGCAGAAAAAAATACCCTAGATGTTGGGACCATCACGACAGCAGAACCTCAAAAGAAACATCAGCATTTCATGTGTTGCAAGTTAGAACAGATGTGCCTCGTGTAGTGTTACTTCACGGGTCGTCCACGGGCCAGCCGTCATGAATACATAATACAAGGGCAGGACGTGAATTCTTTCGTTTATTATTCAATCATTCGTTCGGAGTCGGCTTTAATTTCATGGCGGGTGGGCACATGCCCCGAGCGACAACTGCGTCGGCTAGTATGGAAGACGTCCTATACCAGAACGATATGCTGAAAAATTAATATATTTTACTAAATATTTACAAATAGTAAATAATATTTATCAAACTATTCAATTTCGATCACTACTAAATATAATTTATTAGTACACAGCTCATTCGCACTTGCGTGAAACTAAAACACGTGTTGGAAAAAAATATTATAAATATGAAAACAGTGATCAGAGGCGACGAGTGTGCCAATATAAGTGACTAATAGAAGTTCTATTTCTATTTTGTTGGTAGCGTTAGTGGGAAACTTCAACCTGTTAATTTTGTGTGACGGATGCGCGCGCATTTAAATTTTACTCTCATAATTTTTTCATATCGCGCCTAATGAAGTATCTTAAAATATGATATTTTAAAATATTGCCACTTATCGCATTTTCTTCAATCCAACTGTTATTTATCTAGAACAAGCTGTCCCTGGTATATGTTGCTATGCAACTCATTAACCGTGTGACCATATAATTTTAGCATCAAATTTTAGGGAATTCTGAACAAAGTTGCTAAATGCATCAGTGCTCCATCTCCTCCCATTTCAGTATATAAAGGACAAACAAACAGACTTACAAACAAACATTTAATTAATATACATATATAGATAAGTTAATGTCTGACATCGATCCCACCTGGTGGACCCATCACGTAAGGATCAATACCACATGGTTATGTATAAAGTAAATAGAATATGTCGAATAGGAAAGCATAACTGATAATCCTGTTCATGCCTTATATTTTCAAAAGACCATGTGCCTAAAATGAAACTTAAAATTATGCATAATTTCAGTACAATATAAAGTTAAGAGAAATATAAGCAAGTATAAACAATATCTAACTACACGACACAGCTAAATGGCTTAGATAAAATCTCAGTTGCTACCTTTTCACACAAGCCCATCCCTTACTTGTCGAGCTCTCACCGCTGAATACTGCGAAAAAGACAATTCTTATTCTAAAAAGCAAGCCTGGTGAGGATGTGGAGCGACTGCGTGCCTGTTTTGATTGAAACCACCCGCCACCATCGCGACCGACGCCGAATTGAAAACGCAAATTTACTGACACATCTATTAACGAAAATGTGAAGCCGCCACCAGAAAATAGGATTCCAGAAAAGAGTGTGTAACGTCACGCATGTTTCAAATGGCAGACATAACAATAATAATGCGTACACACTTGTGCCCCTGAAATAGGATTTTCTAAGGACGTATGGACAAAATACACCATTAATCAGTCAAAAACAATCTGTCACAAACTCGTAAATTCTTTGCTCAGCAAAGAATCTAAACTAAGCTCTTCACTTCATAGAGTAACTACTAAGCTACAGAGTTATATATTATCGTAATGTACTAAAGCTAAAAGTGACTTAAGCTTGAAGCGGTTTTTATTTCATTTCACTTATTATTATGTCACATTAATATAATAATAACATATCGATGACAAAAAATTAAAAGGCCGTATCTCCTTAGAATAAGTCATAAGAGTTTCGCCTTTATACGGACGCCCCTAGTTTTCCGTCGTTAATAAGTGCCTTGTTTGGCATAGCTTTAAAAATGAGGCTACCTTTTTTATGAAAGTAACTTACCACCAACTGGGCTACAATATACAGATATTTTTATTTCCTATCTGAATCAAATGTGATACACAGAAATATCCCTAAAGGCATACAACAAATCGGCAACATAGTATTCCACACGTGAAACTGTATTTAATTATGAGTACGTAGGAAAATCCTTAAAACTGCTCTGAACAAAATAACCCAAGGCATTATAAGTTCTAAACTTCTTTGTGAAATTCACCCGCATCTAAAAGATATTCCCACGTACAAGTTGCATGCATGCAGCATAAGCATCAAGAATTCGGGAGAACTATCTTGTTACATTATTTTTACTACTATCAAAGGGAAGTATAACATTAAAATTCAAGAGGCGGTCATGCAACGTCCTACCGAGTTCTGACTCGTACGAAAGGGTCCCGTAAAATACCGTCTATTTTAAATAAAACATGAAAATGTCTCATAAAATGCTTGCAGCTTTGTATTTGGGTTACGTAGCTAAATAACGCCTAATACTGTTCTTTAATCCCATATGTTATACGTTTCTTTGTTTGTGTGTGTAATTTTGCATTGAATTTGTTGACCACAGAACCGATACTTAAAATAAGTTTTATTAATTAATTTAATAACAAGCTTTGATTACAGAGCCCTAATACGGAGAGACATAAAATTTCATAACCGTATTATTAACCGTAACCTTGTCTGGAGCCAATCCTGAGCATAACAGCAGATCATACTTATCACAAAAATGCATTGTCATCGTAACTGAAGGAGTATGCAGCTCGTAGTGTAAGAGAAAGTAGGTCTAATTAAGCTTGAAAGATTTGAATCGTAACAAACAAATATAAAAACATACTAATGTAGAAATATACTTATAAACACTGCAAGTTAAGTAAAAGCTTGTAATAATTATAATGTTTTTTTCTTGTATTTATATTGTACTGTATTTTTTGTATTGTATTTTTTTATATTGTACAAGAAAGTGGATACAATAATTGGAGTATTACCATTGTAACAAAGCTGCACGATTGGTTCAGGTTTCTATAATATAAGGGGTACTGGCCATAGTCCACCACGTTGGCCAAGTACGGATTGGTGGATTTCACACACCTCTGAGAACTTTATAAGGAATTTACAGGAGTACAGGTTTCTTCAGTGTTTTCCTTCGCCATAGGAAGTGATAACCATACGCACATACTTTGAAAAATACAGGTGCGTGACACCGCTTTTGAATCCAGGACCTGCGTTTGCGAGACCACCGTTCCAATCACGAGGCTATCACTGGTCATTGGAGTAGTTTTTCTAAAATTTCGTACGTCTCTTACTCTCTTATCTTTCTTTCTCACTTTTACCAATTTCCTACCGTCCTGAAGTGGTGTACTTGATATATTTCGAGTCCGTTTTTTATTTAAACTGTTTGAGTAAATGTGTTTTAGACTTTTTGTTATATTATTTGTAATGATTTATTGCGATCTACTTTAATTAACCTGACGTTTAAGAAATGAAACGATTAATTTATTTGCTTTTAAAATACTGGTGAATGAAGCCTGTGTGTTTCAAGATTATCAGTATTAAAATGTATAATCATATTGATATGCCAGGGTTAGCCAGCGGCTTCACCCGCATGGTATGGTGCTAAAAAGTATTATTCCTGTATATAAGTGTTATTCCAGACTACACCTATCTCTGTGCTAAATTTCATTCAGATCTGTTCGTTAGTTTTTATGTGAAAGAGGTTTAAACTTTTGTCCATACTCATAAACTTTCGCATTTTAATATTAGTAGAATACTTATCTATATGAACAGAAAATAGCTATCTCATGAACTGTAATAAAAGGGTAAGAAAAATTAACTATCACAAATACACTAAATAAGACTTCTGTCGCACTCAGAGTCGTTAACGTTTACTTTGCTCGCTTCTTAGTAGTAGTGTACTGAATCTGTATACAAAATCGGTACTAAGAAGCGATTTACGAAACCATTAACGATTCTGAGTCCGTCAGTTGTTGTCGCTAAACGAACACTATAAATGTGAAAGTGTGTGTTTATTCGTCTTTCACGTCGATTCATAGTGACGGAATGAAGGTGAGGAGAGTCTGCAGAGTGACACGTTACTTTTTTGGTATCACGCGGGTAGACCCGCGGGCAGAGCCGAAGCGCAATGTGTTTAATTATTATTCACTTGTTCTTCCACCGGCCTGAAACTCTATCAACTCGCACATTATCATGTGCGTCGATCTTTGTGTGATCGCATGCGGTCACCTGCTCTTAATTGTGACACATAATTATAATAGGGACGATCTTCAACAACGGCCGCAATCCACATCAACGACACCACCAACATGTTATCATCGGTGATGACACACCAATCATCACCGTTATTATCGTCATGGTTATCACCGCTGCGGATGAGTTCGTGTATAGGAAGCATGCTTCCATTATGACCAATATCATCTGACATTATTTAGGTAATTTGTCATCATCACCGACATGGATATTATTACCTATATTTGTCATCATCACTGACTTATGTCTATAAATTTGAGTAATTTCTAGACTATGATATTCTTAAAACCATAAATTGTAACGAAAATATTCCTCAAATTCTATACCCAGTAGTTCAATTGGCTTTTTGTTTTAAAAGTCCGGCAGCAATGATATGTGTAGCAACAAATGCTGGCCGGTCGCATTCGCACACGATTCAAATAAAAAAGTCCGCCATCACTCAAGTATGCGTCGCCATTCAATCGCTGGCATAGAAATTTGTTCGTCCGACCCGATATGTTGTTATGGATACACCTGAAATATTTTTATTGTAGCGCACGTGAAACGAAAATATTGTTTTTTTGTGGAATATATTTATGTAGGGTCACTATAACTATACTAGTGTTATTGTGAATATTGTAATATAAAAACATCAGTTGTTGCAGTTGCAGTTTGATGTTTGCATTGTTTTATTCAAGAGTAAACGTAAACTGGTTTACAAAACCGTGCCTCTCTTGGTATTTACTTAATCAATTTTCTGACTAATTTATAGTTGTTGCAATAAATGTCAGCCTTAAATCCAGATATTGTACTCATTCTTGTTAATTCGGGATACATTTGTAATGTGACATGCGCTTACCCAACCTAAATCAATATTTTGGATTCCAGCCATCGATGGTGGCTGGATATCTCCTCATACTTAAGCCTAGAGCATAGTCCGCCACGCTGCTCCAATGTGGATTGACCAATGGAGGATAGAGACCAACCGAAGGTCGTCGGTTTGATTCTCACCCAAGTGAAACTTTTCTGTGATGAGCAGCAATAATTGTTTAGTGGGTTCAAATATTTACATATGTACATAAGTATGTGTTTAAAAATATATACGTATGTTTATCAGTTGTCTGATCACCATAGTACAAGCTGACGCTTAGTTTGGGATCAGATGTCCGTGTGTGAGTTGTCCAAAGATAATCATATTATATTTTATTTCTTTATATCTTACGACAACAACCGGGACGACAACAACTTTACGTGCCCTCCGAAGCACGGCAGCGTTCATGAAATTTTTGACTCTAGTGGTCACCCATCCTCCTACCGACCGCACCTGCAGGTCCTTAATTTTTTCCATCGATAACAATTGAAACAAACCCATAGCCCGGCATGGCTATGAACGCTAGTTTACTTAACTACAATTTGGTATTATAATTCGATGTCTATAAAAAAAGTCGTAATGGTTTTTTATTTGTAGCTTTTTTATGTACTTTTCACGTATTGAACTACTAATGGCCGTGTTTTGGTTATACTAATATTAAACTATGATCCGCCCGTAGATCCGGCTGTGGTACCAATGTAGATAAAAAGTGCCTAGCTTACGTCACTCTCAAGACCATCAACTCCGCTCCATTTCGTCGTTAAAGACGCATAAAAATATAAACACACACATTTATACTACACTTTCAGATTCATAGTATTAATATGTATTTGAATGTGCATGTTTGTCCGGAGCCTTGGGATACCCTAATAGGTATATAAAAAATACAAAAAATATAATATAAAATAAAAATATTGATATAATATAAAAATTGACATAATATAATATAAAAATATTGATATTACAAGCATTTTAATTCGTATTAAATAAAGGCATGTCCATACAACTTAATCGTAGCTTAGAAGCGTTAGAAGCGAGATGTGACCCCGGGTTCTACACGGTCCTCGCAAATGGACAGGAAAAAGACGCGACAGGAATGCGTGGGTGCTTTTAATTTAATATCGACTGACACCGAATTGGAATCGAAAGTTCGCCACGACGTGCCCTGCCGCTTAATCTTCATTCGAATGCTTTATTATTTACTGCCGAACAACACCGATACTGCGATAAATGTGGCCGAATTCTACGATCCTTCGTCGAAAAAAAAATCACACTTGAAAGTATCGACAAGTAACAAAAAGTGATCAAATTGCTCGATGTCAATGTTATTAGGGATTCATTTTCCATTCATTCTCGATGTTATTAGGGATTCATTTTCCATTCATTCTCGATGTTATTAGGGATTCATTCTCCAGGATGTCGGGATGTTTGTGTTTCCGTCACGAATTAACCGTTGAACGGAACTCGATGAAACTTGGCACACAGATAGACTACAACCAAGATACGAAAATAGTATAGACTTTATCTCGTTCCCTGAGAATCGTGTGTACGTTTATTTTTATATTTGTGTTTTATTCATGCGCTAACAGTTAAACAGATTAAAATGAAACTTAGCACACAGGTAGACCATATGTAAAAAATAAACATATTTGATTGTATTATTTTATATGATTTGTATAAAACATGATATGTTAGTAGCTGCGGTCAGAAACTAGTATTTTAATATTTAACGAATAAAAAAAAAATATCCAAGAATCAAACATTCGGAATAACATACAATCTGTAAGATTTCACTCGAAAATGGGACCACAAGAGAAATACCAACTTTCGAATATAAAAGGATCATCAGACGGCAGGATGAAGAGTAATGTAACACAAAAAAAAACAGTCTAATTCAGACTACTTCTGTTTCTAAGGATTTTTTAGAAATTTCTAAGCTTTTTAGAAATAGGATAAGATACTCTCTTGTGCCCGCTGTTCGTCCGTCTGTAACTGTGATGACAATGCAATAATACGATACCAACGAGCTGATCTGATGACAGAACTGCAAAGTGGCCCGTCGTGTTTGGCCTCATTGGATTTGTTATGATGAGTACTTTTCATATCAACTGGTGATGAATTTCTGATGAGAGATTCGATAGTGGAAGCGTGTGTTATTAATATTAGACTTCAACCCAATGATAGCCCACTACTGAACATGGGTTTCTTCTCATCCTGAGGAAGCCTAGAGCATACTTCACCTCGCTGTTCCAATCAGATTTAGTGGAGTGAGGTTTTATTTATTTAGGTCTGCCAGTGGTCTACACTATTACATACAGCATAATCTTATAATTAATCTTATTAATACGTGTTTAACCTTTTAAGGCAAATATAGCATACACTAATTTAATCACACAGACGTAGGTAGTTAGTTTTATTTGAGATGACTTTATGCTGGCCCATTAATCTTTTCTTGATTGAAAAAAGTGACATTTGATGCATATCTAAAGCCCCATGGCATCCATCTAATACTCTGCAGAGACGTGGAACAACGGAATTGGCACCGAGAACTATTTTACGTAGTGGTGTAATAGACCTTCTAGAATTATTAATAATTTATTATATACTTATAAATAATACTTTATTTATTTATAAAATTTTGTTATTAATCAACTTCTTTTGATACACAATTTCCCTTCTCCAAGACGTCCATTCCGCGTTTCAACGATACAAATATATTGGAAAACTTTCATACACCAACCACAGAATCCATAATTCACATATTAAATTTAGCGTGCAATATGCAATCACAAATTTCATAAGCAAAGTAACATATTGCAGCTTCGTATAACTTTACAAAACTTCCTTCCAACTTAGCTGAGTCTTTCATGCTAGCTAGACCTAGCCGATCTTCACGGGAGTTGTCCGGGAAATATGCATTTGGTATAATAAAAACAAAGTCGTTTTTCTTGTTGGTTCTTATGAATTTTTACACTCTAAAGGCAAGTGTGTATATTAAAATAGTTTTTATTATAGTAGTTAATAGGCATGTACTCGTATACATATATTTATTTATGTAGTAGCTGTGCCCGGTGACCGCTATGCATCAACTCCTCAACCATGTGTCCGATCGATACATGTAACTCTGGTACCAAAATTTTTCCAAAGAATTCCGGAAAAAGTTGCTGAAGATATCAGTGCTCTATCTCCTACCATTTCAGAGTCTATACAGGACAAACAAACAAACATACAAATGAGCAAACATTGGTTATAGTATATAAAACACACCCAAGCAATTATTTTTCTCTTCCTACGCAAGTCTAAGGATGATGGATCATCCCGCTAAAAGCTTTCAGCATACATAAGTTCCAAACCAATCTCATTTTTGATTCCTATATCCAAAATAACACAGATTACGTTCGGCCAACTCACAGGGGGATGGCTAAGTGAGATATGTCATAGTTAAAATAATAAGAAACTTCTTCCACGTCAGTGGGGCAAATTTCATTTAGCCGACAAGCCCCACAAACTTTGTCCCAACTCAGAAACACGTGTTAACTTGTCTTTGAAAAACTGTATAAAGACCTTATTTATATGGGATGAACGTACGAGGCGACACAGAAGAGAACTTGATCATATTACTCCTGGCACAAGCTAATATCGTGGCGCACGCGTACCTACATAATTTATGCGGGGTCTTTTCGCAAAAATATGTTGGTATTTTTGTATTTCGGTATTCGAATACTTTTGTGTAGAATTTAGTGGGAGATGTAATATTTAAAATTATAATTATATGTATATTTTTTTTAAATAGAGAAACGTACTTCAGGTTTGTTTGTAAGTGACATTTGATTTGTTTTTCGCACAGAGAACAAATGAAATACATTTAACTAGCTTTTGCCCTCGACGTCGTCTGTGAGTTACAGCTTACTTTCCCTATTACAAAACAGTCTTGACTTAAATTTAAAAAATACTAGAAAACCTATTATTTCATTTTTAACATGCACATAATTTTATTTTCGACGTTGACGAACTTCCACACAAATCTTTCAAATCTTTTAAGCCTTTTTCACAATAAAAATACGATTAGCTCTCTGTTAAATTTTAATGTACCTAAACAAAATTTCATTACAATCGGTTCAGTGGTTCGAGTGCGTAAGCATATCCGACAGACAGAACTACTCCCCGATTTATAACTTTTGTAAGGATTAAAGTAATTTACGGACAATAGAATATATATTTATAGATATATATATATATATATATATATGTATATATTCTTATAATACTTGATGTCCGACCATCCGATTGCCTTAAAACTTTTTCAATTTATCTTTAGGTAATGAACATAGTATACATTTAGAATGTCTAGAGTATCTTAGTACCCTTTCCATTATTGCCTGCCATAACCACGAGCATCATGAAGAACCGACCAGAGAAAGGAAGAATCTTACGCTGTTACATTAAAAAAAATATATAAATATGAAAACAGTGATCAGAGGCGACAAGCGTCCCAACATGCGCGACTAACAGAGGTTATATGTCTATTTTGTTGGTAGTATTATTTCAAGATAATGTGTGACTAGTAGACAACTTCAACCTGTTAATTTTGCGTGACGGATGCGCACATCTTAAAATTTCACTCTCATATTTTTTTAATAACCGCCTAAAGAAGTTTAACTTTAAAAACTATGGAACAATGGTTATGGGGCTGGCTAATATAATAATACTGTGCTAAAAGATGGTGTATTACGTACAAGATAGAGGTTCACTCGTAAAAAAATGTTATTGTTATGAAGAAGCATAATTCTCCTAAAATTATAAGATGCAGAGCACAATAACTTTACTTAGCGTTGAAGTACTAAGGTGAAACTTTCGTTCTGTTTGGAACAAAGAGACACATGAATCTCGTATATATGTTTGTTTGTTACGTATAGACGTAGTAGTAAGTTGTTTCAGATTACAATGTAAATGTCTACAAGGCAAGTTAGTGCACTTTATCTTCAGATTTCATCACCACTTATCTTCAGGTGGGATCGTACTCAAGAGCTTATTAAACCATTAAAATAAATAAATAGACCCATATCGAGTGTAATTAGGCATGGGTTTAAACGATCGAAATAATTAAAAATATATCACGGTTATAGTTTCAAACCCGTCAAAAAATTAATCTTTTTTTACGTGAAATACACTATAATATATATATAATGATAGACAACGATCCCACATACATATTGTTTCTGCTCTATGTTATAATAAAGTGAGATAGGAAAGATAGTGACAGAGGAAATGTATGCTTTAAAATAATGGGGATCTTTATACTAGACCCGCGTTTTTCGGAGTGAATGTTATGTGGTAGTACAGAACCCTTAGCAGACTCTTATCTTGGTAAATTTTTGAAGTGAAAATTTCCTTAGGCGTGGTGGGCATTTTATTAAGAGATGGGAAAACAACATTGAACTCGCGACCTGTTACAGTAACCGACACCTACAGCTAATACCATCCATGAACCATTTTGAGAACTACGTTGAAAAAAAAATTTTATGTTGCAAGTTGACATGTTGAGATTTCTTTTTTAATTCAGTAAGTTCGCGCTTGACTCTGAAACGATCTGATGGTAAGTGGTACATAGTCTTTCATGGTAAAAACTTAATGAATGGAACAAAACTATAATTGAGCTTGCGACAACACCTCTGTGTATGAGTTAAAATATTCACATGTGCGTAAAATACTTTTACAGTAAAATATTTTCTGACGATTCAAAACTTTTTTCAAAAAATTCAAAATATTTACAGACAAATAAAAATACATTCGATCAAGTTCAACTGTTGAAGTTACTCTTTGTCGGCAATCCTGAAATGTCACTGTTTTTTTATTATTACGACTGTCGACCTCTCAGAATCCTAACAAAATTTATCTATCTTAATACGACGTGCTCAGTTTTGTTTTCATAAAAAAAGAATGAACTATTTTAGCGTAGAAACAGTCTGTTACTTGTAGGTATATATTATTTGATTTATTTTATTTAGCCAGCGAGTTGGTTTTCTGCTCGCACGTACTAAACGATATTTGGCGATCCCTAAGACGAGCCGTTTGTCACGTACGTGACGAAACGGACAAAATGGAAACTTTATTGTACTGACGGACAAATAAATAGGTAACTATTTAGTGAAAAATAGATAACGCATTTAGTATGGTACTTCGATTTTGACTAATTTACCTGTAAAATTTTGTCCTGATTGTTTTTACAGAATATGTGATTCTACAAAAGAAACAATAATGAAGACTTATTTTTAATTATATCTTAGGGACCTATATATATATATATTTTACCTTGGATATATATATATATATATATGTATCTTAGATATAAGTATAGCTATCTAAGATGTAATGAAGCGGTGATAGCCTAGTGGTTAATAATTGGACCTCCGACTCGGGGGGTCCAGGTTCGAATCCCAGGGCGCGCATTTCTGACTTTTTGGAGTTATGTTCGTTTTGAGCATTTAAATGTCACTCGCTATAATGGTGAAGGAAAACATCGTGAGGAAACCTGCTTGTTAGGGAGTTTGCAAAACTCAAAGGTCTGTGAAGTCTGCCAATCCGCACTTGTTCAGAAATCCGTGCTCAACAGTGGGCCGTGATGGGTTGAGATGATGATAATGACGATCTAATATATATATATATATATATTGTCACCGAACTACAACGAATATTGCTGGTCCAGTTTAAGTTTGAATTATAATAATAATAAATGTTATATTTGTACACAATATCAATTACAAATTGACAATTATCCACTTTACAATATATTTCGCTTTGGAAGGTTACCAGACAAAAGTAGTTATTGTGTAATAACCGTAACAGTTAGACATAGTACCGTAGACTAATTTGTTATCTACAAATTATGCCCGTTATAGAGCAGTATTCTTTCATCGACTCGAAGTTCAAATCCATGGAATATATTTTTATAAAGTTATATTTATATATTATACCATAATGTCCCGTACAGTATGCAGAACCTCATGTAATTCCTGCGGCAGGCATTCGAGGGAAATTGCAATCTATGCAACGTCGCAATCCATTTCATCTGAAGGTCCCATGTGCTCAGGACTCAGTTGTTTTCTTGCTGCTCCTAATATCGATAAAATACCATTCAGTTATTTTGCAAAATGTAAAAAGAATAGAATATATTTGGCGTAAACAGTTGTCTACGACGTAGCACGTCTACGGCGTAGAAGTTCGTATGTCTACACTACGTCTTTAATATTAATAATGTAATAGACGTATAGTCGCTTTAATATTTATAGACGTAGTATTTAATTATGTAGACGTATCTATTTATTGTAGCGTTAATTATTGAAGCGTTTATTGCACGGCTGCTTGGTGTGATTTTGGCGACCGAAAAAGTTAAAGTTAAGTTAAGTCGGTAGGAAGGGTGACCACTAATGGCAAAAATTTCATCATCGCTTCTGTGCTTCAGAGGACATGTAAAATCGTCAGTTTTGATTGTTATCGTTACATAGCGTCATATTTTTTTTTGATTTTTTGGCTTGACACACACACCTCCATCCGTATTGGAGTACCATTGTGGTGTATATTCTAGGCCTCCTCGATATAAGGATCATCAGTAGTGGGCCATCAGTTGGTTGAAGTCAATTTGAATATTTTCCATAGATATGAAATACTTACATTTTTAAATGTCCTAAAGGTTACCACTACATAATGTTCAATATGAATCAGAGGAAAATCTGTATTAATAAGTAAATTTAATTCTAAAGACATATTTTTCGCCATCTTAGTAACATAATTAATGAGTCACATTTAAAAAACGTAGAACATAATATATGTTTTATTCTATTATACTGAAACTTTAAGACTTGGTACATAATTATAGATTAGTAGATTTTTCATGTCTTTTTTTAAATCCGTTTGCTTGTAATTTATGACTCTGAAATAGTAGGAGATAGCGCACTGATGTCTCTAGCAACTTTGTCTGGAGTTTGTTGGAAAAATTTTAGTACCAAAATTATATCGATCGGAGTTATGGTTGAATTAATGTATAGCAGTTAATGCGGAGTTAATGCATAGCAACACGTGCTGGGTATAGCTTATTGTATTATAATAACAAAACTTTATTGAGTATTTTACAAAGGTATACTATTAATTTCTATAAGTTAATACAATTATTACAACGTAGTATTTTAGATATAGAGGTCATGTATGTGTGTGTATATCATTAACTGCTTTCCTCTGTGTTGGAACTGTCACGTGAGGGGAGCAGATATAAAATATGTGCACGTCAAATAGCAGTGGGAGTTCTTCCTTCGTCATTTATCATACCAATTTGCTTCTATTTCACGATATTACGCTATTGAATACATTTTGTTAAGAATGAGAAAACATTGAAGTATGTATATAATCTTCTTTATGTCGAAGGTAGTACTGTATTTAGTAAAGTTTGTTTGTTCTTGATAGACTTTGAAATGGTAGGAGGTAGGGCACTGATGTCTTTAGAAACTTTGTTAAGAATTATCTAGAAAAGGTTTTGGTACCAAAATTGTATCGATCGGACACATGGTTGATGAGTTGATGCGTAGCATCGCGCACCGGGTACAGCTAGTTTCTTACTAGCTAAATAGAATATAATGTCGTGTTTTTTGAAATTATAATCTGTATGAAAATGAAATAATGAATGAAAATTAAAGGAGTACAATAATTAAAAAAGTTATTATAGAAGAACTACATATAATAATTAAATAATTCAATAAATATAATCCGAATATTTAATGTGTAGGAAATTATGTTAAAACTTATTTATTAATATAAAATAATTTATGTTAACGAAGTTGCGGGTACGATACTTTAGAATGCATTTATTTATAACTTAAAGAAATGTATGGTGTTTGCTCGTTCAAGTCAGTGATTAGACTAACAGAAAGATCATTGGCATAGCAAATTTTGAAGTTCAGGAATATCAGGTCAGGGATCCACTAACCTATTAAAAATATTGAATTTTTCTTATAGGAGTTTTTATTGGGATTAGTAATAGGTAATTAACTCACAAACAAAAAAAAATCGATTTTTACATTAAAAAACCTCTTTTTCATTCAAAAATAGTGTTTGTACATCAAAATTGGCAACTTCAACTTATGTGATTTGTCAACAGTTAAAGTACAACTGCAACTCTATTTATTTTAATATTAAGTTTTTTATGCATGCATATCGAATAATAACTAGCACACAATATATAAACATTACATGGTTATATATATATATTTTATATATTATTATATGTTACTGCAATTAATTACATGAAATTCCATTAATTTTATTTAATCTATCTTAATAATAAAATCACCCCTTAGTATTTATAAAAGTGTGTTAAAATTGGAGATGAAAACTACGTCATAATAAGTTATACTAAAGAAGCTCTTTCATATTCTGCCATTGGTCACTTCTCTTTTGTTTACAAGCTTTTATTTTACTTGCAGCATGTTTGTATATTTGTATGTTAGTATATTTGTTTGTTACCGGTCAAATGATGCAAGCTTAATTAAACCCACTTCTATCCTGATGACAATGCATTTTTATAATAAGCATATAACCTCATGCTACGTTTAGGATTGGCTCCAGACCAGGGAATTCCTCAACGGTTAACAATACGGTTGTGAAATCTGGTGTTTCTTGGTATTAGGGCTCTATAATTAGAGCTCGTGTTTATAAATGTTTTAATAAGACCTGTACATATTGATTTCTCGTTTTTACATAATAACCATTATTTTTCTTTTTACGATATTTTATAACGAAAAAATCAGGTCGACTTATGATGTGTCGAGCATTAATCTTGCTTGGTAGTCTGGATTAAAGTTGGTAATCGAGAGATTATATCGCCATTATGATGTGAACAAAGCCAATCATTAATAATAATAAATAAAATCTTTGGACAACTCACACAAGGCCATCTGAACCCAAACTAAGCATTAGCTTGTGCTATGGTGATCAGACAACTGATAAACATACATATTTACTTTTAAATACATACTTAAATAGATATTTCTATTACACACCCAGACA
>DWJZ01002082.1:0-20565 GCA_018249125.1 Asbolis capucinus
TGGTGTGGCTGTAATTGATACGGTTTCCACTGCTGCCTCTCACTAACGAGGTCCTTTGAATCCTGTAAGCGCAGCGCTCATCACAGCACTCTGACTATAAACCAGCTCTGCTTTGCTTAATTATGACGTCACTTGTAGCTTTTCATTTTTCACGTAACAGTACAAACGTGTCTGTTAAAACGAAATTAAAGTATTTTATGAAAAAATATTTATATCAGTTGGTGTGTGTATTTGTTTGTACTTTCTTAATGCGCAGCTAGACTGCGGGATGGTAACAGATATATTTAATTAAGATTTGGGATACCTTATGTGGAATATTAAAGAATACGCATTCATAGCCCGGCGGCTTACTTCGATTGTAAGGGATCAAAAAAGTTAAGCAACAGCGGGCGCGGTCGGTAGCAGGATGGGTGACCGCTATTAACAAAAAATTATGAGCGCTTCTGTGCTTCGAAAGACACGAAAAACTGACGGTTCAGGTTGTTATCGTTAGATACCAATCGTTAAGCCATGTCTAAGGCCTTCGAGCTGTATAAAAACTTCCAACGCCATTGGCCATTATCCCCTCCACCAAATCGTATTGGGGAAGCGTGGTGAAGTATACTCTAGGCCTCCTCGGTATGAGAGATCCGTGCCTACTAGTTCAAGTCAAGTTTAGATCAATGGGTTGACGCTATATATTATAATAGTTAAAATGTGTGATTCTACAGCTAAATCTCTTTCACAGCTCATCTCAAAATACGTGCTAAGGTTTCATTCTATACCTACGGAACCCTACATAACGATTTTAATTCTGACTTAAACAATTCTAAAGATAAACCAGAGACAAACAAAGAACACTTTATTAACGTCAAGTCACAGTAGAAACACTTCGGACAGTTTTTTGGTTACGAAGAACTAATACAAAAACTCCGTAACATCACGCTTTTAAACCAAAACAAAACGTCTTCATTAATTAATTTAGTCATAAGCGGTGATGTTCTAGTTGTTAAGAATTCAGTCTCCTAATCGCGGGGTCCGGGTTCAAATACCAGGACTCGCACTTTCCGGGAAGTATGTGTGGTTTGTCAATTCAAATATTACTCTCTATTACGGTGAAAGAAAATATGGTGAGGAAACCTGCATGCCGGGGAGTTTGCAAAACTCAAAGGTGTGTGAAGTCTGCATTGGCAGATTGCTGCACTTGGTCACCATGGTGGACTATGGCCTTAACCTTCTCACTCAGAGAAAAGACCCCTGTTGAATATTGGTCCGTGATAGGTTGAGACGATTTTTAGTCATCTGTACTTCAGTTACTGATTCATACCTGTTATAGCATCATCATATGTTATGTACGTATCAGCATGATTATCACTTGCTACGGTGAATGAAACGTGAGAAAACCTGCACTCCTGATGGTTTTCCAAAAAGTTCTCGAACGTGAAGTCCACCAATCCGCACCTGGCCAGCGTGGTGAACTATGACCTGTACACCTCGCACTGCGAGTGGAGCCCGAGCCCAGTAGTAGGGCAGTTACAGGTTGCAATGCTGCTACTTTTTACAAGTTTTTATTTAACTTGCAGTGTATGTTTGTTTATTAGTATGTTAGTATATTTGTTTGTTACGGGTTAAATCTTACAAGCTTAATTAGACCCACTTCCCTTTACACTTCAGAGCTGAAATTTGCATAAAGTTTTTATCCTGATGGCAATGCCTTTTTATGACAAGCATGACCTAACACTACGTTCAAGATTGGCTCCAGACAAGGGAACTCCTCAACGGTTAACAATACAGTTATGAAATTTTGTGTGTGTCTTTGTATTATGGATCTATAATTAAAGCTTGTGTTTTTAATAAATATTGCATACAAAGCAAGCAGACGGGTCATCTGATGATAAAAGATCACTTCACATATAAGTGACGCACGTACGCACGTAAATATTTATTTATTATTATGTAATATAATCGGTATTACAGATAATGGCAATTCATCTTTTCGCAGATCAAGTTGATCAACCATTTCATCAATCACCATCGATACCAAAGGCGTGTCCCCTGTCCGTATTAACGCTGACGTACACAAAATACTGTACTGTCACATGGACAGTTCATTAATCACTGTACCTGACCGTGACCCTTCGAATCATGTGTCTTACAAGGCACAGACAAGATTTCATACATTGCGTAATTGAACTATAACTGAACGTATTTTTCTCAATAAAATAATAATGTACGCATATGATCATTAAAGTTACTCATTTAAATGGGTTTATATTATAATTGTTAGTGACCTTGCCTGGAAGGGTCCACTATGGAGCTCGAGTCCATGCTCGTAACTGAGAAGGACTAGAGAAAACTCCGCCACACTGTCCCAGTACGCTAGATGTATCCTCCAAAGCACGGAAGCGCACATGAAATTGTTGCCACCAGTAATGGCCCATCCATCTGACCGCACGCGCTCTTGCTTCACTGTCGATCATCTTCAACAGACAGACAAGAGATCGCTTCGGGGCTACGCTAGCTTCTTTCTTTGTTAATCCTAATAGCATTTGTGACAATGAACAGATCGGTGTTTGGTACTCTTCCACGGAAAAAACAGAATGGATTTGCATAAGATTTAGTGTATCGATAGATTATAATCTATACTAATATTATAAAAAAGAAAGGTTTGTTTGTTTGTGTGAGGAGTATAGGCTCTGAAACTACTGGGCCGATTTTTACCATTAAAATCCTATACTATCCCTTTTCAACAAAGACTAGTCCGCATGAAGACTTCGATAATGTATCGTAGCATGTGAAAAAAAAAACAAAAAAATCTTATATCGCTTAACGCTGCCCAAATTTATTATGTACAATACAGCAAACTACATACTACAGTTTTATAAAGGACATCAAAATCTCCAAAAAATTCCACGATACCACATGGCTAACTGTCACAGTTACGTTACAATAACTACTTTTATCTAGTAACTGGTCCTTCCAAGCCGAAGCGAGGCCAGTTTCTAATAACATTACAATTATGCTAACATCACGCAGACGTTTCCCATTTCTCCCCGACGCGACGTCGCAGCACAATACCTATACGTCTTGTTAGATTACGTCAACAGATCAATTTACGATTCGTCCCGGACGGTCGGCTCATTATGTGGGCGTCACGCTCGTTTAGGCGTCACGTCCACCAGCACAATACGTTATCATATGAATTACATGAAATATACATCTACAATTTGTTACATACTGGAATATATCGGAGGCTGAACAGTAAAATAACATTTGGGAGCTATGGAACATTCGATGACACTGCTTGAAAAGATCTGAAAAAAGAATTCTTGTACTGTTTGGGTTGCCTGTCGTATGCATACGTGTGCTCATGTTCATGGGTAGAAGGTTGAACCTACTCGGAGATGGCAACACAGCGTAGGTGAACACCATTCTTAGATAGGGAGCCGATACGCTAAGCTTACCATGCTGGTGAGACACCGATGTGTTCACGAGAGATCCCGGTGCTTTCCCGTACGTGTCGGACAACTGAGCACGGGATTTCAACAAATAGATATACATATTAGAGATATAATCCGGAAAATCTAGGTTTGGGCATTTTTCAAAGATTTTCCTTTCCAGAAGTCAGGTTTTTGCGAACAAAGCACCCCTCTTTTTTACGCCTCAATGCTGTATAGGAAGCAGAGCCATCTAGTGACTGGAAAATATTAGTTTTGACTACGAAAAACTCACACCAAGCCCTCAGGCGTCAAAGGGAACAGTTAAACAAGGAGAGAAGTACAATAATCGCTACTCCTCTTCATAATAACAGCCAATCATCAGAGCCACATCCTAGAATTACACAAGTAATCGCCCGCGAACCCAATAATCCGATTCTATCGAGTCTGATTTTCAATTCGTTCGTAATTGGCTTCATCTATTCCGATTACATCCAACATCATCGGATATCGTAATCGACATAATTGGACCCTGTGCTGGTATCTACTGATATTTATGCAGAAAGTGAAAACTTGTAACGGAGCTCTGATTGTCGGGTGTTTCGCGGATTCATTCGATAGCCCCTGTAGCTGAGTTGTTATTGAATGTATCAAGTGTGGGATTCGATTCCTGGCTGGAGCGTGTATTGAGTAATGTGACAGATGAAAGTTCTCGGCTATTTTCTTACTGTAGCGAATGTTTTGTTTGTCGGTTAATTAGGGATCTCCTGTTACCTCTGTAGGTATTTAATTTTGTTGTCCATAAAATATTGAAGTGTATCGTCACTACTGGGCTCGGGTTTCCTCACACAACGTGAGGAGTACAGGCGATAGTTCACCATGCTGGCTAAGTGCGGATTGGTGAACTTCCCACACCTTAGGGAAACTGTTAGAAGTGCAGGTTAACTCACGATGTTTTCCTTTACGATAGCAACTTCTGATTCAACAATACTTTAAAAATTAGAGGGGCACGCCGCTGGATTTGAACCCAGGACCTCCCGTTTGAAAGACCGACGTTCAAACCACTAACCTATCACTGCTTGTTTATTCTACTAATATAATAAAGGCGAAAGTTTGTAAGGATAGATTGGAGGAGTAACAAACTTACTCCTTCGCGCTAAAAGTATTGAACCGATCTTAATGCAAATTTGTACAGAGATAGATTATAGCCTGAAAGTTTTTGAGTTTTTATCAACATAAGTCCCACACGGACGAAGCCGCGGGCGTAGACCAAATACATAAGCATACACGTATGTATATGCGCAATGTTCATTTCACATGCTTCAAGTACATATATCGACGTGAAAGTCATCAAACGAGACAGTCTAGACGTGTTATTCAATCTGATTATTATCGTTAATAATATTTACAAGTTATGGTGTTATGTAAGGAGATAAGTTTCTTTACAGCCATGTTTAAAATTGTTAATTTTTTTGAGCCAAGCTCAATATTGTAATGTTAAGTGAGGTATGAAATATTCCTAAGCGTCTCACCAACAACTAATAAACTTTAAGCGATATGATAGTGGGTCAGATTCTACTATTCTCTAACAGGGGTCCTACATTGGCTGGACCATACAATAATTTGAAATTGGCGTGTATTTTAAGCGTGAGCTTATATCACCACGTTCATAAATTAGATGCAAAATTTCTTCAATACGAATTTTCACAAACTTACCCATGTAATATTAATTATTAATAAATGCAAAATTATCTCGATTATTAATGTGAATGTTTGTAAGGATGTATAGAGAGATGGATGGATGTTTGTTACCCGTTCACACAAAAATTACTAAGCGGATCTGACTTAAATTTGCTACAGGGATAGATTATGATGTGAAATAAAACATAGGCTATTCTTTACCAGCATGTCTCCCGGGCGAACAGTAGAAGGTACAAGATATGAGTTTTATTTCTTAATTTTATTCACTTCTCAAGTCAAGTCAGTACAGTACAGTCAAACGAATATAAAACAATCGTTGTTATTAACGAGATGGTAAAGTATTAAGCAGGTGTAAAACAATATTCAATTTATAATTTAATATTTATAAGTAACCCAAAATGTAACGTTGCATTTTATTTTCCGGATATCTATCCTATAATAAAACTCAAGGTGCATTTTTCCTGTACATTGAATATTTTTTTTTAAATTTGATGAGGGGGCACTCTAATATCGAGATAGAGCACGAAGTTTTTTTTTTTGGAATTATTGTCTGTCTGAACGCGCATCACGTCAAAACCCGCGGACACATTTCGATGAAACTTTGTAAAGCTATTACTTAAATCCCCGATTAACATTTAGGATACTTTTTATTCCGAAAGAATCCCGGGTTTGTCTGGAATAGGAGAAGAAAGTTTATATGGGAATTTTCTTAAATGTCAACCGGTTTGCTAGAACTTTGAAACAAACATGCCTTATTTAAAATTAATGAAATACTACGTGTTTCTCAATTTTTTTTGATATTTTGTTATGAAAAGAAAAAAAGGCAAAATAATGTGAATATTTTGAATTTTTTAAAACCAAGCTGCTGGGTGATACGTGTGTGCTTAACTTGAATTTGAAATTTACATACTCTTAATATCCTTCAGCATTTCTTTAATTTCATCCTATAACGGATAAAAAAATGGGGTGAAATTATGTACTAAAATGTCTCTCAATATACATATGTATGTATGTATGTTGTATTTATTTTTGGAATGACTTTAAATTTCGACAAATTTTTATCATTTAGAAAACTTTTCCGCCCTAATTATTCCAGAGTTCTCTTGGGATACGGGATGAAAGCTTTTGGTCAACTGGTAATAAAAAAAATGTGAGTAAGAGAAGTTGCGGGTACAGCTAGTAAGTATAACAAATATAAATTATTAAAAGTGAAGTAATTCAAATTTCATTACTATAAAAAATAATTAAATCGATGTCACCTCATATATTTTTAGGGATTATCAATGTCATAAAAATAATGTTGTCATATAATGGAGGTTTTAGTAAGGAATAAACTCAGAACAATGTTCCTTAGGAATGTTGTCTGTGTGTTGAACCGTTTGAGTACACTGCACCACGTTGCTACGATCTATGGCCAACATATGTATCTTCTCTAAATAACGACCACCGCTTGAACATGGATTCCGATACCACGAATTTTAGAAAAAATATACGCACATATTTTATACACCCTGTCTTTTTTTTAATAATCTTCCATAAAACAATTCATGCTAACATACAATAATAACAATCTAGCATATTTTTTCTCTTGTGCATTTATGGCCAAAATCCCTATAAGGAATGGACGTCCCCCTTTGTGAAGTTTTGGTGTCTCCTGAAGGCTTAGACATGGCTTAAACCACTTTACAATCATAACAGTCGGAGCCGATGATCTTAAGTGCCCTCCGAAGCACAGAACCGTATACGCCAGTCTGATGTGATGTCATGGGCGGCACTCATGACTTACCTTCAGGAGACCCACTAACCCTTACCATCACGGTTATTCAAAGCATTTCTGACTACTTACAGTACCTTAATTGTGCCAATCATGTAAAATAAACGTAACAAATAAGTAATAAATAAACGTAAAATCAATGTAATAAAAATTGCATTGTCATCGGAAGCAGTATGCAAAATTTCAGCTCCGTAGTGTAAGAGGAAGTGGGTCTATTTATGCTTGCAAGATTTGATCTGTAACAAACAAATATACAAACATACAAACATACACTGCAAGTTAAATAATCTGCTGGAAGAAATTTCGTAAGAGATAAGCAGTACCTTTGTACATCATTTCTTTATATTTATCTTTTGTAATATTTTCCTTTTGTACATAAATAAATAAATAAATAAGCCCCACGCACAAATTTTCAAAAGATATGAGCGTGGTTCCAACCCAGTGATGGTCGACTACTGAGGGTGTCTCCTCACGGCGGCCTTTCGTCGTTCCAATTCGTTCGAGTTCGAATTTGTTTTTAAGCGATCGAAAAAGCTAAGCAACAACGAGCGCGGTCAGTAGCAAGATGGGTGACCGCTGTCTTTCTTGACAACTCAACTTTCGTAAGCGCTTCCATGCTTTGGAGGACAAGTAAAACTGTTGGTCCCGGTTTTTATTAAATATCGTTAAGTCATGTCGGAGGCTTTCGGGCTTAAAACCTTCCGACACATGGGTGTTTCCCAACCTGTTTTGTGCCATGCCCCACCTTTAACTTTTGGAAAAATTGTTGTGTCCCTTGTATATAATTTTTAACATTAAAAAAAATATTTGTTCATTATGATTATTAGGAAGAAATCACTATGAACCTTTAAAATCACAGTAATCACAGTAATTTTAAAAAATTGTAAAATTTGGCACCAATATGGCATTTAATGGCCCGGAGCAGGAGTGTTAAAATAATGTCGAATTAATTTTTGTACTGGGGGCAGTTAATATCCCCCTTAACTATCAAATTGCCTCCCTGTGGGACGTGGGCACACCGTTGGGAAACATCGCTCTAGGCCTTCTAAGTATGAGAAGGCCGGTGCTCATTTTTGGGCCATTAATGGGTTGAAAATTATTATAATTTTTTTTTTATATTTGAACAAATCACACACGGCCATCTGATCCCAAACTAAGCGTCAGCTTGTGCTATGGTGATCAGATAACTGATAAACATACATTAATGTTTTTAAATACAAACTTATACAGATATTTACACCCAGACACACAAGACAAACATTCCTGCTCATCACAGAAAAGTTTGACCTGGGTGGGAGTCGAACCCACGACCACCGGTGTAGTAGTCAGGTTCACTAACAACTAGACCAATCGGCAGTTAGGTATTTTAAATTTCTAATTCATCTTTCCGTAATAATAATTTTATTTGTACAATTTCAGACTAAACTATAAGGGACACGGGCTTATATTTTATAATACATACCAAGGCGTTATAATAACCTACTAACCTAATTTTCCTTCCTTACTCAACCTTTGGGTCTCAAGAACCACCCCAGCTGATACAGCTTAAGCACTTTGTTTCTTAAAATATATAACAACATCGATGTTTGCCGTTAATGTAATATAAGCTATGGATTAACTATAAAATACAATACAAATTTTCTTTATTGTGCACCAATAAAATTATATATAAAATATTATATTATGCACCAATAAAATAATATTATATATATATATATATATAGTACATTTAGGCGGTTTTTTCGCTAATTAATAATCTCTTCCAGACAACCTACATATTTATCAGATATAAATATAGAAATGGGCAGGACAACACACAATATATAATTCAAAAAATATTAAAAAAAAATGTAGTGCTATGTCAGCAGTAATTCGGGCATTATGTTAAAGAAGTAATTTTAATCATTTCGATAAATGCTTATAACTCGAAAACCTTTCGTCAGATGTCAGTAAGTTACATGAACATACGGTACAAGTATTTCCTTTAGAATAAAAAAAATCATTAAAATCGGTACAGCCAACAAAAAATTATGAGATAAAGAATAAAAAGAAAAATATCAAAAGTAAGAATAACTCCAAAACTGCTCATCAGATGTCGCTTAAAGTAAAATGGGACCGCATTATCCCCACTAGCTTTCGATCAAAAAAAGAATTATCAAAATCGGTCACACATAAAAACCTTCTGAGGTTACCATATATATAAAAAAATACACAGGAATTGAGTACCTCCAGGAGGAGGTAGGAAATTAGAATAGGAATTTTGAAGTCGGTACAAAATAAGTCATTGTTATAATTATGTTTTTTTTAATATATTTTTTTGTTTATTCCAAAATATATATATACTTAAAATAAATATACATAAATTGTATAATATCATTGTCCCTACATACTACATAGTATGTTATTTATTTTAAAACCACCAATAACCAATCTCATTTTGTTTATTCAGTTCAAAAATAACACATACATTTTGATTCACAGAGATAACAAAATATACTAACGTCATGGAATTCTGGAGAAATGAATCAAAATTATGAAAATAGCACGTTTTGTTATCATTCACACGTGAGACCATTCATTATTGAAAACCAAAATCTGGCAAAACCATTTCATTCATTCATTAACTTTTTAGTGAATATTCCGATAAATCTGAGTCAGCTGGTGAATTATGCAAAATTATCGCATTCATTTATTATTGAGTTTCTAATATCTAAGTTTCTATGGTTGGTACATTTATAAATAACAATACTAATAGAAAAGGTTACAAAAACTATTAAGATGCATTTCAGAAGTTAATGAAAATTTATTGTGAATTTTGAAAAATGCATATATTGTCTTCTATACGTGACACCATTTAATATATTACCAGAGAACAAAAGTATAATATATGAATGTCTTAGATCTTGAACCATACATAAATACAAAATCTTCTTCATCTACGTATATGAGTATGTATTTTGTTTGTCCATGCATATCTGCGAGATTACCTATCGGATTGTGACCATTAATTTAATATTCGTACACATTAACTCTTACTTAGGGAACAGTAGCAATTTTATCAAAATCGGTGCGTTCGTTTTCGAGATATGGACCAAAACATGTGATGGCCTGGCTTGTTGTTACGAACGGGCATTGTGGCAAACTGAAAATGGTTCTAATCAAAACCTTGGACATTATGTTAGTGCGCACGGAAAATAAAATAAAAAATTTACTGAAAATTGTGAAATATTTCAAAAATCTGGGGCCCAGAACATCTTTTGAGGTTCTATGCGGTGTCAGTTGTACACGGAAGATCAATTTTACTTTTTTATTTTTTATGGATGTAATTAGAAGATATAAGATAATAAGGTGTAGATATAAGGTATTTAAAATTGTAATTGAGAATTTCGTTAACGTCTATTTCTTCTCCTCAAAATTTTTAGGCAGTTATGACTTTAATAAAACGCTCAAGAGATTCGGTGATTCCAGCGTAGTAATATTAAGACCGCTCAAACCCAAAATTCCGCCATCAAAATTGTAATTTCACGCGTGTTAAATATTCCATTAAATATTACCGGGAGGTATGGCATCGCTATCATCAACAGTTATAATCTCATCATATTAAGTCGAAAATTTATCTATTTCCCAGTCGTTTTCAATCAGAAAAGATCGCGCGCCATTCGCTTCTTTTACCTTACGTTATACGTACGCCAGTCGTTCGAGGGCGCCCGCGTAGGTAGGACGTCAGCCGGTTTGGCGCCAACTCTCGATGGCCACTCATCGTCCGGTACGATGACGACCGTCCAAGCCCGCGCGTCCTCTGCTTTCTACGCTCCAACGGTACAGAACCGACGCTCTGAACCTTTTCATTAATGTGTACCAGTTGTGAATAAAGTTTGCTCAGCCGTTGGCCATAATTAATTCGTGCGAATGCTGACCGGCTGAAAGATTGCGAAACTGTACAAGTGAAGTTTAAAAATACTTTGGCGTTAGTGCACGTCATTCCCTGTCCGAGATGTGTTCGTGCAGCAAGTTCTACGACTTTTGGAAGAACTCGTGCGGCGCAGGTGAGTGATCTGGGGCTAATTTCCAGTTTACGAACCTTTGTATTAATCCAGAACAGTGAATACCTACCCAGAACCTGCAAAAATCTTTGGTTACCAGGCAGACTGGGTACCGTCAACATTCTATTCTGAATATAGACCACTAGAAGGAAAAAAAAATGTTTAAACTTTGTGGGTAGGCTGTTTGTTTTATTGAAAAAAACAATCACAAAGTGGGTACCTATCTAATAGCGAGGCTAAAGTACACACACACACGCAATAAAACTGAACACAGAATCTTAAAATTGAAGATTATAACAAAGATAGATAGAAAGATATACTCAAATATGGATTTACATTCGTTGAAGAGATTGTAGTTCCGCGTCAAACATGTTTTCCGTTCAGGGTCGCGTACAAACATGAATGGAAACAATATTAAAATATCCTGGTTCACGCTCGCAATCAATAAAGAAAGTACTTCAAGGCGAATAATGAAATATTTTGCTCAATGTCCTTATCGGATGCATCGCGTTACTTGCTGGTCTTGCCTCACGGCGAGCTGGTAATCCAATATGAATTGTGATATTATATTTCCCACAATGACATACATTTTGAAACGTTAGGTGAGAACAAAACTTTGTAGAGCAAACCGCAAACTATAGAACTAAATTTTTAGTTTACTACTTACTACTACTACTTACTAGTTTAAATATTTTTTCCGAAAAATATTTAAACTTTCGTAGATAAAGTTTGAAACTAACGGGTACACACGATACGATATTTGTTTGCGGCTTTATTTTGCGTACCGCGAAGGACTGGAATAAGTTACCCGCGTCAGTGTCCCGGTTTTACAATGTTAATGTCTTCAAATCAAGAATGAATGGGCTTTTGCTAAATTAGCGCACTTTATTATTAAAAACCAACTCACACCCGGCCCTCCGATTTTAAACTAAGTATTAGTTTGCACTATGGTGATCAGACAACTTATAAACATACATTTTTATACATACTTATATATGTACATATTTTTACTACATCCAGACACAGAACAAACATTCCTTCTCATCAAAGAATTTTTTTTCTGGTGGGGATTGAACCCACTATCGATTTCACTCAGGTTTTACCACTAGATCAACAAGCCAATCAAATAAAATTCAGTAATATTACAAGGCTGTTCAACCCCAAGCCCGCGGGTCATATTATTCGTAATAGGATTTTAAACGGCCCGTGGAAGTATGTATTTAGAACATTTTTTATACGCAAGTCTTGAGAGAAACTAGGAATTATTAGTGGCCCACAGTAAATTTATGAGTGAGTCCAATTTTTCGCTCTGTTGAATATTAAACATTGTTTTTCATAAGTTTATCTACCTAGGTTAGTGGGATTTGTAGCCCGTGAGATAAAAACTAAAATTGTTGTTAATTCTGTAAGCATAACCAAGATTCCCAGTTCTTATAAGTAATATTAGCCTAATTAAATCTTATTTTGACTTCTAGCACTTTTTAACACTGCTGTATAAATATCAACTAAAATTATCCTACTAATATTATAAATGCGAAACTTTGTGTGGAAGGATGGATGGATGTTTACTCCTTTACGCAGAATCTACTGAACGGATATGAATGAAATTTTGCAGACAGATATATTATAGTCTGGAATAACACAGGCTACTTTTTATCAACGTAGGTACGTCGACGCGTGGGCGTAGCTGCGGATGGAAACTTGTGTATTTTTGTATGTTTGTAACGAATAAAATCAAAAAGTACTGATCCGATATCAAAAATTCTTTCACCATTAGAATGCTACATTATCACTGAGTTATATAGGCTATATTTAATACGAGAAAAAATAGGGATCCGCGTGAAAATTTCGATAATGTAAACCAACGTGTGAAAAAAGTATCAAAAAATCCTTATATCGCGTTCGCTGCGGAAATTATTGACAATAGAGCAAAGTGATGTACTACTGTGTTATAGAGATATCAATACGTACAAATAAATCAATGATAGCGTATGTCTAACTGTTACAGTTTTCGAGTAACTGGTTCTTTCGAAGCGAAGCAAGGGCAGTTTCTAGTATAGAACAAACCGTGTATCATTAATATGAATTGTTCCTGACCATGCGTGATTAAAAATCGTGACTGACCTGCAATAATGTGACCTTCCGCACCCTCTAATGTCGCAAGTAACAGAACATGACATGAAAGGCTTGCAAATGTTTTTTTGTCACCTATATTATCTGTGGAATAATATCATAGAGGTCCTCGGTTCAAATCCTACAGCACGCATCTCTTTTTCGAAGTTATGCGCGTAACAGAATTTGAAGTAAAGCGTGAAGGAAAACATAGTGAGGAAAACTGCACGCCTGAGAGTTCTACATAAAGTTCCAAGCGTGTGTAAATCCAATTTGCACGTAGCCACCTCGGTGGACTATGGTCTGTCTCCCTTACATTATGAGCGGTGCCCAGCAATGGATAAGTTATGGGTTGTAATTATGATAAAAAACCAGGGGTTGGCAACCTTTTCTGGTGCGGGCCATACTTCACATAATACACATATTTTGCACTTTGAACTCTATTATTACTCTTCATTTTAATGCAATCGGTACCAAATTAAGACATACGCTAATGCGATTCTTGAGCCGTAACTGTCGTATCGAAAACCGTTCGACTGTTGTTCAAGGGTGACAGATGCTTTAAAATTGAACCCTTGTTTCTCATTATGACTAAACCATATCACAAAAATGAGACTATTTTTGCTACATATCTTCTCTTAGCCCATAAATGATTCGTCATGTTCCTGCTGCGCGCTTGAGAGCTAGTTCTTTCTTGGTTAGGACTGTCCATTAATCATGTGATGTTTTTAGCAACTTTTTAAACCCAGGGGGTGTTTAAACCTCTCCTTCCTCCGGCATATGTAACTGGATGATTCTAATATACTGGCTATACAAAATCTGGGTTATATATATATATTTTTATGCCATTCTATTGAACCATGATTTTGAATTCAGAGCATATGAAAAGTTTTTATGTCAATTTATCGAACCATCATATTGAATTCGAGGCATATGAAATATTTTTATATCAATTCATCGAACCATGATCTTGAAATGCCCCTAAAGTCTACAAATACATGTATGTTAATAGCAGTTACATAATGAAGAGTTAGACATATTCCTTAAAGTTCATTGTCAATGCCAGGTGTTTCTTAAGTTACATAATGATTATTTTAAACGTTGTTTCTATTACTGGCTTTACCCACGACTTCGTCTGTCTTGTTCTTATTATTTGTTGGCGGAAATCTTGGCTCAATACTTACACCGAAAATACCCAGTTAATTATGGCCGCTGTTGATTGGTAAGGTGCATCGAGTGGATGTAAAAGTGAATGATTTCTAGGTGTTTTGATAAAACAAAATAATCTGTGTTCTTACTGACGCCTGCGGCATAATCCACCACGCTGCTCCAAGCGTATTGTTGGACAATAATTAGTGGTACAATATATTTTGAATTAGGTTAAACACGCAATTGAACGTACATAACAATCTTGATTGACGGGTAATTTTGAATACTATATAGCTAAAAATCTTATAAAATTATCCCAAAATACATTGTTATAACTGTTGTCCACGTAATAAATAACAAAATAATTTGATTATTGCGACAAATAACATTATTGTGCTTCTGATAATTGAGTGAGTAATTATGATTGACACTCAAAACTGGATATACAATCCACGTTGAAAAGCAAAACCGAGCAATTAGTTTTGTGTCCTAGAAAATGTTATTGACAGTGAATATGGTACCTTCTCTTTTAAGACATGCCCAGGCTAGTCATTTGCAATTTTGTGTAAGATGCTGTGTCAAGATCACGGATAGTAAGCCAACTTGATTTTGACTTTTATATTTACTTCGGCCGCGTCATGTTCTCATAAAAAGTTGTCCAAACTATAATCTGTATGTGTGCCAAGTTTCATTTTAATTCATTCAACGGCTAGCGTGTGTTGGAAACGCAACATCAAATCATATAAACGGGCACATCGTCCCAGGAAAACGTATAGACGGATAAAATCAATTCTAGTTTATTAGTTTATTTTCTGTTGTGTTCTGTGTGCTAAGTTTTATCTTAATCTGTTCAAGGGTTAGTGCGTGAAGGATACACAATGCGAACATCTAAACACCTACACCAACTTTCACATTAAAAATATTAGCAGGATAGCAGTATAAAAATTAGTCGACTTTAATCATGATTCAAAAAATATATATTCCTTCTTAACATCAATAAACATTTTTTTTATTAGTTTGCAAAATCATATTTATTTAAGAGTTTTTAATTTGACTTAAATCGCGTATGATCAAGATGGCGGATGTAAAAGTGGCGGACTAACGCGATGTGACACGCTGTTGTTGTTTTTAACATTTTTAGAAGTTTAAAAGTTTTATATGATTATTCAATGTACAATATTATGTATGTTTAAAATTAAAATAACGTCATCGAAGACGTATTTTTATTCGTCTTAATAACTTAGTGTTGTGAATTTTGATGGTCAATGATGTTGGTATAGAATTTTCGGATCATTTCTTGAATATAATTTAAACTAATTTGTGTTCAGTGCTGTTTACTTAAATGTAAATTAGTTTTTTAATGATAATTAAATTAATCTATTAAAAATATAAGTATCAACGTTTTTAATCCTCTATTTTCGGAATAACATACTATTTTTTAAATTACTGTGTTTTGCCTTTTATTAGGCAAACTAACAATGTATACTTGTAGTAAATCCTTGTGAAGGTGGAATGGACGACACAATTAATATACTGAAACACATTGGCTGCAAATATTTATTTGTCGCATAAATGCTTACTTTAACATAAATCCCTCGCCTCGCAGACACAGTAACTACCAACAACTTGTTTTGGTAAAATACGAGTTACAGTTATCTTTAGGGGAATTCCACGTAAATGTATTTATATGTGAATGTTGTTTAATTACTTTGTACATGCTCATCATATCTACATTACGTTACATTGCTTCCTTAGCCTTATCTTTGTTATGTATTTATTATCTGTCGTTTTACTGCAATAATAAATGTCTGTAGGTAATTTTAGCAGAAGTTAATCATAGTCTTAAAATACTATTTATTTGGTCTTAGGGGCCAATAGCTCACTTAACGAAAGTCAACAGATAACATTACAAAGTCCCTAGATAAGTTAAGAAATTAATAAAATAAAATATATACTTATATAAAAAATCTAAAGTCTATGATAGAAAATTCATATCCATCATCAGTATTATTGTATGGTATACCTATTCCCTGATTAAAGAATATGGTGATGCTTGTAATTTTACCGCGAAGGAATGGAATAAGTTGTCCGCGTTAGTGTTCCCGTTCGATTACAATGTAAATGTATTTAACTCAACAGTGAGAGGCTTCTACTAATTTAGTGCGTTTTACCATGAAAGACTTCATCGCTACTTACCATCAGGTGGGATCGTAGTCAAGCGGTAGCTTAAAAAAAGTTAATTAATCTAAATTATATTAAATAGTATTTAATTTTAACTTACCACTAATAAACTAAAATAAGATTTTAATGTAATACTAATTTTCGTCCACGGTTTCGCCCACGTGGTAGGTACGTTGATAAAAGGTAGCCTACGTTTTTTTCCAAACTAAAATCAAACTTTGTGCCAAAAATCATCTATATATGTTTAGTAGTTTTTGCGTGAAGGAAGAAGAAACACCCACCTACCGTCACAAATATTCGAATTTTTATTGTAAACTACTCAGAATTTGAGATAAAAATATGCAGTACTTACTATTTAACAGAAAAGTGTAAACACATTTAGTCGCTCGGCAGCGTAGAGCCAAGTTCGTAGAACTTATAATGCAGCGTTTTTATATTTACACGAATGCTTGACCCAATTTCTTTGTTATCAATGTCCTATAATTCGACTACATAATATATACAAGAATTATACGATGCAGGAATTACACGACATAATTTCCCCCACCCCCTTCTACCATCGTACGACACGACGCACGTGTCCGTCCTTAGACCGTGAGTACCCCTTCGGTATGGATGACACGCATCGCCTCGTCCTTTGTGTGGCGTACCGCGAAAGGTTGTATAATATTGTAGGTGTCTTCAAGACAAGAGTGAATAGGCGTCTAAGTTAATGCGCTTAACCATCTAGGACTACATTGCCCTTACCATCAGGTGGAATTGGAGTCAAGCATTAACTTATGAAATGTAAAATATATAAGAATTTTTCTTTTTATAGTGTAAAATCTAATCACATGCCCATTGGCTACCGAAGGTTGGCAGGAAGGTAAAGTCCCCCTGGGATACGGGCATGTAACTATACATATGTAGTTGTTAAAAATTACATATTTTACATAATATAATGCCTTGAACCTGGATATGGCCGTGTCCTTATGTTCAAGTTTACTCTGAACTCAGCTAAGTGTGTGTTATCTACTCAAAATTTTACCTAAAAATATCCAATACTTACCATTTAACAGAAACGTTCTATAAACACTACTAGACGCGCGGCAGCGTAGAGCCAAGTTCGCGCAACTTATGATACAGCGTGTATACACGACCTAATTACAGCTATCTGCACATATTTAACTGAGTTAAATTTCATCTGTCTAGATGTTTGTAGTTTATTTATTATAGTATATCTCAAGGTTTGAATAAAGTAACATCATTTTTATTATTTATTCCTTTTCAATGAAAATCTTGAAACAAACGCAAACTGATAAGTATGTACGGAGTAAATAAATTTTTGTGTTGATAAAAAAAATCGAAAAACACTGCAAAGGTGACTAAAAATTTATTTTGGAATATCATTTCTGCACTTAGTCGTTAATGGTTTCTTAAATCACTCCTTAGTAATACATTTTAATGGATACTCAGTACGAAGGAACTTTCTAAGTAAGACTCTGAGAGGCTGTATAATTCTTTATGGGTGTTATCCTCAGGGTCTGACTCCAACTTTCTCATCTCTTGCCTCCAGGATGTCAGCAATCCCGTTATTCGAAGGTTATCTTCGAATCTCTTTAACGTTTAGTCTTTTCGGTACTATATTAAATAGTAAGTGTTTATTGAACTATGAACTTCCACACAATGAATAGAACTATCTAATTGTAGAAGCTGGTTAACAGACGAGAACGTATTCACGTCCATATTGCACTGTCACTAATTAAATCTTGGAACATATTTTATTTTGTTTTTTGACGTACTTAATTAAGGAACTTATTGATTAACGGCACTCGAAAATAAAGAAGTATATCGCCATCTAGCGTAAAACATTATAACAAAATCCAATGGATATGATCAACTAACACAGTACCAAATTATTCGTTGTTAAAACTTGTTACATGCTAAATAACAGAAGCCTTTGAATATCCCAAAAAACATGGAAAACGCATTGATCCCAAAATAAACGAATTATTCGACTCCTTGACCCATTTTATATTAAATTTACTTTATAGAATCCATAAGATATACATACAAGAGTGCAATTTTTATAGTGTAAGATTTAGTCACAAGCCCATGGGCGTCCCGAAGGGGTGGGGGTTCAGGAAGATGTAGCATCTCCTCCTCTCCTCCCGGAATGATATATACCTACAGCTATTGAAGAAAATATTTTACATTATCCGCCCTAAATCTGGGTACGTCAAAACATGCCCTTATACATTGTTGAAGCTAACGCCGAACTTGGCTGTGAATGAATCGCGTGTCAGCTGTTATATAAACATTTCAGAGAAACGTGATGCAGCGCTAATAGAATCACTTAATCTTACGTGAACCTTATCAGGTCTGGCAAATGAAAATTTAATGGATTTGGGACTACAATTTAACTAAGAGTTACGAACGCATTAACCACAAGATATTGTGACGAGTGAGCTGTATATAATCTTTTTAGTGTGACTGTAGTGGAATAATTTTGTAGTGTTTCGTAGGGCACGTAACGCCGTCAGTCCCAGTCGGTAGATCGATCGACTGCGTCCGCCGTTTCCTAAAACGCTTACAATTAAAACAAGCTACCTTAATATCAAAGCTTTGTTAAAGTAGTAACAAAAACCAAATGCTATTAAACTGCCATTTGGATATTTGCGATTTTTCTCATTAATTTATTCCACTCCATAGATATGGCTAGTTCAGCAAGATCAGGTTTAGAGGTGAACCACATGAGTCAATGTTTTGCATTAACTGTCCTCGGCCGCCGCCTATTTTCCGGGTCTATCGACGAAGGTGTGTTTTGCGTCGTTAATATTCATTTATACTGTTTTTTTATATCTATTTTTGTCACAACCTAGGACTACGCTGCCTTTGTGTTTTCAAACAATGTCCCTGTAGATTGCTAAAACAAGATAATGTATTATATAATTAACTAGCTTCCGCCCGTGACTTCGTTCGTGTGGTCTGAAAAGAGGTTCAATTTGATAGTAAAATCCCTATTTACAAATACAAACAATGTGATAAATGAAGAACCGCTACCGATTTTGTGTAAACTTCACATAAACCATCTACTAAATAGTCCGAACAAAGCCTAAACATTTGGTTCGGATAGGTGAGCCCGTTCTTCAGTTATAAAATTACAACGAAAAGTGACATAGAGATTTATATATGTATATATATAAATATATAATAAAATATATAATAATATAAATATATATATAAATTCATTTAAAAGTATATACACGATAGTAAAAAATAAGGGCGTATTCCTTCAGAATATTTCATGAGACTCATACTCTTGTTAATTTCCGTATTAGGGTGATACTCCACAAGTTACATTCATTACAATAAGTTAGTTACAATATGGGTATAACTAGTGAATTACGCCCTTATTGTTTTCTGTTGTCGATAACAAGTACTTTTAATTCAGTCAGAATAAATATACATATAGTACCTAGTATGTGATGAATTATAATTAACATTTTAGAAATGAAAGAACTCAATTACAGAAAAAGTAAAAAAATTATGCCTAATAATTCGGCTATTAAAATTAATATATTATTCTTTATTTAGTCTGATCTAATGGCGTAATATAAAACAAAAGTGCACGAAAGCAGGTATCCATCCTTATGTCGTGAACATCCCGCCGGTCCAAACGACGCGGTTTTCTTCGTCTTTTATTATTCGTACCGCAAGGGAATGGAATAACTTACCTGCGCCGGTGTTCCACCCTAAGTACGACGTGGGAGCCTTCAGAAGACTGAACAGGCATTTACTAAGTTCGTGTGTTCAACATCTTAGACATCACCACTTTCCATCAGGTGGGATCGACGTCAAGCATTAACTTATTTTGTATTAAAAAAAAATAAAGAGTTCGTAAACACCTCCACACTGCAGAATATTCATTGATAAAATTTGTTTATAATATAAATTATTAGAAGCCATGAATAACAAGTAGATTCTGTTGTCTGATCAGATATTTGATCAGCTGCATAACATGAATACTGTACTCGTACACTATAATAATTGCTTCAGTGTTATTTGTTTTAAAATTACATTAAATATTGAGATTTAAAATTACAAGGTGAAATAACAACCATTCAAAATAAAAAAATATAAATATCTTTGGACAACTCACACACGGCCATCTGACCCCAAACTAAGCGTTAGCTTGTGCTATGGTGAT
>DWJZ01002083.1:0-20555 GCA_018249125.1 Asbolis capucinus
ACGGAGATTAGTTTAGAAAACAACATTTAATTATTGTTTAAACAGCACAGCTGTATGGTAACTTTATTGGGGGTGCCCAATACTTTTGGCCAAGGCTGTATGTACTTTTTTGACAACTATAGGTACATATCCTAATTCAAGTGAAGGGAGGGGGGTCGCCCTTGTCCCCATGTTAGTGCAAATAGCACACAGACCACTATGAACCGAGTTCAAAATCATGTATCATTTCTTATTGAATTTTTTTATGAACGTTCTCTTTGTCTTGTTTATATGATACCTTAAGTTACCATATCAATCGGACATTCCTTTGTGTGTGGCATAATGAACGGATATGGTGTTTTGTTGATCCTCAAAACGATTTCCGAGCAAACAATGTACGTATCATTTCCTATTAGTAATAGTGACGTTAGTTTGTTTGATGAATTTTGCGTACCAGTGTATATATGTGCCCTGCCCCGTGGAAATTCGGTCTGGAATGTTTATCAACAATGCGTTATGAACCACTGGCTGACAGGAGAGTGAAACATTTCGTTATTATAGCAGTTTTCTAATTTTTTGGCATTTTCTGTGTTGTTTTTAAACTTATAAATCATGTTGTTTGCTTGGTGACAAATACAAAAATAGAAGTTTATTTATTAAAATGCAAATCAATAAATTATTAAATATTTAATTAAACATATTTAATTTAAATTAATTATGAAGTTTAATTATAATTATGGTTATTATAAATTAATAAATAAAAGTACTTCAAAAAGTTGAAAGGTTATAAACTTCTTCATGAAATTGGGGTTCTCTGAGCGTTAGTGACGTTCGTAAATGAATTTCAAAAATACCGAAATGTTTTTTTATGTATTGTTTCATTTGTATTTTTTTATAATTGTGTACTTTTTCGACAACTGTATTCCAGGCCAGTACCCCCCTGCTCCCCCTACGTTACGGTTATACCGTATGTTAGTCATTTGTAGTTTAAAATTATGACGTTGTACTAAGTAAAACATATAAAATTATCCAGACGGCGTAAAGACTTCCGACAATTGGGTTGACCGGGGCATATGAATCTAGGGGGGAATATGATCTAGGCCTACTCAGCATGAGGACCCGTGTTCAGTAGTGGGCATCAGTTTGTTGAAGCCACTAAGTAAAACTGCTCAATGTTTTCGCGAAAAAAGCTTTGGGAAAATGTCTTGAAAACTCCGTTTGAAAAGCACCAATGTCACTCTATATGACAATTCAGGTGTCAAATAACGTCGTGGGAAAACGACCCGTTTTGTAACATCTGAGCCCTATTCTTGTGTGATTCCCACGGTCTTGTTGTAACACGAGCATTTTTTCAGTGAATTTTCTAATGAGACACCAGTGTGAGACACCCATAACTAAAATGGCGCTTGTGTTATAATTTTAACAATATCATTTGTAATATACTGTTATTGTGAAATTAAGTAAGTCTCTAAAATTGAGTGCTGGATTAGTTCTAACAACTTTTGTAATAATTGTGTATTTTAAATATATGAAACCGTATAGCACGGAGATTTTAGATCCAAATTATTTTAATCGGACGGGTGAGTTGATGTGTGCAAGCCAGCGCTGGATGCAATTAGTGTAAAAAAAAAACTAATGTCTTACATTACTCACTTATAAGATAAGCACTTTTTAATGTTGTTTTATAATGAATATAGTTCAAAGTTCAGATAGTACCTAGTCTTGAAATCAATATTTGACAATCGCACACAAAAAGTGTTACAATAGTGAAACTTTAGTAATAATGCAATAAATTGTTCGTCGCTTCATTATTAACGCAGATTTTTGTCACCTCCGTCCTTGGCACCGACTGTTGGCAGTTGGTCGACCCTGGCCCATAACGTTATATTGTTGGACGGATTACAATTTAAATAATATTGCGGACAAAAAATCTAAAACACAGTTAAATTAATTGCTTTTAGCTAAATTAACCAATGTTTTTAAATTATTTTTTACTCTAAAAACATATTTTTTGGAGTCGGTTAATAAAATGACTTTCAATTGGTGTGGTAAATTATATTTTTGAATGAATTAACTGAAAAAAGATAACATAAGAAAACCTAAAAAGTTAATCTTTAAAATCAATGACTTATTATTTAGTTGAAGATAAATGTTAAGCAACATTTTAGCTGCCTAATCGATAGTTGCGAAACTTATCGAGTGAGAAGAAATGGAGCGAATTAATCACAGAACAAAGCAATTACTTTAAAATGAGAGTCATTACTGTGTTCAGAATACATTATACTTTTTATACGTCCCATTGTCGTGGAGTTCATACATTTATTCTGTCAAGTTCATCGAATACAATTGATACAGATAAATTATAGGTGTTTGTAATATTAAAGCAATGGATTTTTTTCTAAATTCACACAATTTTTTTTTTTTTATCTGTGTGTTTTTTCTGTAGGAGCGTATATTTGTAATATTAAAAAAACCGCTTATACTAATTGCATACATAATACAAAGACTAAAATTTTTTTTTTACAATTTTTATCTGTCTGTTTATTCCGGCTAATCTCTGGAACGGTTGGTCCGATGTTGACGGGACTTTCACTGGCAGTTAACTGATGCAATAAGGAGTAACTTAAATTATTTCAGAATTAAAAAAATATAAGTTATCGAAAAATATGCGAACTGCATAATTATGAACAACCAGATAGAAAGTTCATTATCACCCATACATATCAGAAACGCCAAGCCTACATATATATGTATAAGTAGACTTGGTAGTTTAATACACATATATATATATATATATATATATATTGTACATAGCCAAGAAAGAAACGCCAACTCAAGCAATAACCAAAATATTCGTATGGCTGACTCGACCAAAATCCCTAACAGCCAACGACAATTCACTACCGAAGCTTTCAAAATACAACACAATAGAAATCGCTTTAAACTCTAATTTAAATAATAAATATAACACTAACGTTCACGATAACCAGTTGCGTCACAATATGTATCGACTGGATCGTTCCCACGGTGTGTGGAGAGTGACCATCTATTGCTCTGTTAATATTCTAACTGCCGTGGGTTAATCTTTACTCAAATTGTTCCTTAGTGTCTTTGAAACTGTATTAAGGGACCTATTATAAACCTTTACCAGTGGTTGTTATTCTAAGTGCGGTATTAAAATTTGCTTTTTTTCTGTCTCTCTGGTCCCGTCCCCATGTCTGGGGATCGTGGTCAGCATCAGGACTGCATTTGGCACGGATGAGATGCCTCTACCAGTTTCTGTTATATGCGTCTCTGACAACCGTGTAAAATCTGGAAGTCGATGAATTTTTTGTTCAGTTCACCTTGTTGGTAGACGATCGCGCCGACTTGTTTTTTTTTAATTAGCGACAAATAATGTCGGTTTTCAATGCCTCGTGTTTCTTCGGAAGACGGCCCTGTATCAACTATTGTCTGGAATCGTTTTTCGGTCGCACTCGGAGGAATGGTTATTTAAATAACTCATACTGTACCAGTGACCGCCCGCGGCTTCGCCCGCGTATTACATACATTGATAAAAAATACCCTAAGTGTTATTCCAGACTATAAAATATCTCTATGTTAAATTTCATTCGATTCTGTTCAGTAGTTTTTGCGCGAAGGAATAACAAACATCCATCCATCCATCCTCACAAACCTTCGCAATTTTTATATTAGCAGGATACAACTTCTGTCTAGCATTTTTGAAAGTATAAGTCGACGTATAGGGTGATGAAACAGAGGGCGAAAAAGTGTCCCATAGGGACATCCGTAAAAGAAGTTAGATTAAAAGTAGCTTTAAATTGATATAAAGAGCTGGATATAATCTAGTGAAATTCTTCAAGTCGTCAGAAGTATAAAAATTACTTATTCAAGCGACAGTAACCATGGTCGTTTATTGAAAGTGATATTCACATCGGGATGCATTTATTCACATAATCCATTCATTTCCCACGGATTCCGTTCACTCGTTTAACGACAAACGCTGCACTACTCGTATTATTTAACACGTTCATGAGGTCGAAGCGGCCTCACGGATGATTTAAGCATGGCGCGCAAAATTCCAGTTCCAGAGAGAAACCTCTAGTGCGGGACTTGTCTACGGTATGACGTATGACAAAGACAAATATGTTTTTTTTAAGTAGATTCGATTTATGAAATATATTTGAGGGCGAATTAATCTTCTAATGAGCCCAAAATTGTTTCATTTCTGTGGCTTGAAGCCGATTCGACCTCGAAACCGCGGTGCGATGTTAATCTGTAGACATAAAGGTATATAGCTAGCGTCAACCTATTATTGGCCTACTGAGGTCTTTCCTGGTACTGCGGAGGCCTAGAGAATTCTCCACTACGCTTCTGCGTGTGATAACTCATTTAGTACCTACTTAAGTACTAGTAGTTCTATTAATGGGTCATGGGTGGCCCCTTTTTTGGCGCAAATTTTTATGTGCCCATTTTAGAATCCTAAAAAATACTTTTTTTTTTCTTTCTTCAATAGTTATAAAAATGATTATGCCGTACCATATGTATATGGCACAAAGGCCAACTCTGAAAGCTTCTATTACCTTCCTCACATAAATATATCAATATTTGGTTAAGTAATATTGTAAGCGGTGATAGCCTAGTGGTTTAGAATTCGGCCTCCTACTCGGGGGGTCCGGGTTCGAATCCCAAGGCGCGCACTTCTGACTTTTCGGAGTTATGTGCGTTTTAAGCATTTAAAAGTCACTCGCTATAACGGTGAAGGAAATCGTGAAGAAACCTGCATGCTGTTGAGTTTGCAAAATTCAAATGTATGTGAAGTCTGCCAATCCGCACTTGGCCAGCGTGGTGGAATATGGCCTTAACCTTCTCATTCAGAGAAGAGAATCGTGCTCAATAATGGGCCGTGATGAGTTTAGATCAGGGTTTCCTAACCAGGCTCAGGTGGTCCGCAGACAACATAAAAATTAAGCTGCGCCTTTGAGCGTTCGATAGATTCCTACATGAAACGAAAGAAAACCGCGTGGCGCACCACACTATAGATACCGGTAACTTCTTAAGCATTGAGCTTGACTGCGCAGTAAACTGTTTGTCGCTATCTGTATCTACGTTCTGCACTGTGAAGGCTCCAACTGAGCAACATCGACCCAAATATTACGAGTTTGGTCGCAAAACGGCAACATCAACCATCTTATTATAATTAAAATAATTTAAACAAGTAAAATATATTCATTTAACTTTTTTGCAAATAAAGGTATATGAGCAATTTTTAGGTATTATTTCTTTGGGTCCGCGAATCATAATAAAGTGGTGCTAGGGGTCCGCACTAGAAAAAGGTTGGGCAATCCTGGTCTATACGATCGAGATACAATCCTATCCACGCCAGCTGAGTAGCGTCTATCACGAGTGCCGGCAGTCGAGAGGCGCGCGGGTCAAATGTCAACAGATCCGAGCACCAAGTGTTTGTTTCCTCGATATATACAGATACTGGAGTTGCAATGCCACTTTTGCTGCCTTAACGCGTTATGTAACGCACTAATAATATAACAATGCAGATGTGGCGTAGTTTTACGCATCAATTTTGAATATATAAACATTTTTATTGGTTTGTGATTTTTGTTTTATCCTTTACAGACTTTAAAATGGTATCAGTTAGAGCAGAAAGTCTTTAGCAACTTCATTCAGAATATTTTGGAAAAGGTTTAGACAGCAAAATAACATCAATCTGACACTTGGTTGACAAGACTTGACTGACAGGAGTTGATGCGTAGCAACTCACACCGGGTACAACTAGTTTTGAATAAAATCTATATTGTATCATGCTTTATCTTATAAAAAAATACGTAGACGGTTTGTTTGTTACTCTTATAATGTGAAGGACAATAAGACACGCAACGGATTCTCATACAGTTCTCATTAATAAAGAGTACGGATTCTATGGAAGATTTAATCCAATGACATATCACGTCATTTATTACAATTAAATTAAGAGGAAAGAACAAACAATGCGTCTTTCCGACAACAGATGAAAGGCAAAACACACACATACATATACACACATAAACTTTAACATATGACACTCACTCACAATTAGACACACACATATAAGTATTAATAACGACAGTAACTGATCCAAGCAAAACCAAAAACATACCACTTCAGAACGGGAGATAGAAGAAGAATAGGGAGAATAATGGCTGAAGGACGGGGGGAAAAATAGAAGAACTGGGTCTCAAGCCTCCAGCCGGAACTCCACGAATTGTTTGGCGACTGTTTCAAGCACGAGAGTGGTAGCCAGCCAGAGGGGCTTCATAAAAAGATTATAATAAATTCGCGAAGGCCTACGACTGAGCAGCTGACTTCTGTACGCCTTTTACGACACCCTGGTAGGTCAACATAGGATTGGGTATTGTATTCTAAGCCGGCCCAATACGGCTTAAATATATTATATATTAAATCAGAATGTTGATAAAAACTGTAAAAACTAGTACAAGGCCTTTCCGTCATGTGAATTTACATACATATTTATATCAATAAAATATTTTTACAACGACAAGAAGCCATCAGCATTCCACAGACAAAACGTAGGAATCATATTCCTTATGTGTATAACTTTATATTGACTCCGGCACACCACACAGTCGCCTGTCACATTCAATTTGGCCTCACTTTGTTTGTTTATAATATCCGAAACTAAACCTCGGTGCTACGCCGCGGGAACTGTGCTAGTTACAGAAACTAGATAGCCCGGTGATATAGCGGCTAGGTTAGTTTCATTTTTGAGCTGAAGTTAATTGTAAACGCTATTTAATAGGCTGTTAACGGAATCTCATTTTGCGTACTAGCCGTACTGTAGGAAAAATGCGTTTAGTAGCGCAGATAACAATAATATAAGCATATATTTATTATTTATCTCTACTAAAGACAATAAAATCAAGCAGTATTACGGATTATTCAAATAAATATTAATTAGATGTCGCTCAAATAGGCCGCATGACAGGAACCAGCTTTCGAATAAAACAAGAATCATCAAAGTCAGGACACCCGGTAAAACGTTAGCGGGTAACACACCAATAAAAAAAACAATCGAATTAAGCACCTCTCACAAACGAGCTACTACGTCTATGGAACCTCTTCTTTTTTTAAGTCGGTTAAGTGTGTGTGGATATTCAATCCACACAGAACATCAAATAGAAGAAACGGACTTACACATCAACTCCAAACATTGGTTGAGCGCAGTTCTCTCCTGTAGCAGAGGAGAGCGGATGCTTCAATGCGCATTGTTGGAAAATTTTGCGATAATTGCTCGTAGATCGCAAATTCGTATTACGTCAGCGACAGGTCAGCTACTTTAATGATATTAGCGCTAGTTTTATAGCAAAAAGTGCACAGAATAATCAACGAGATTTAAGCAAGCGATCACGTAGTTACACGACTACATATGTATATGTACATACATACGACATATTTTACGACAAATTTATGACACATAACGATAGTTTTTTTATGTGATACGCAAGCAAACGAGCAGGTCACGGAGGAACACCGCTGCCCATGGACTTTAACAACACCGTACTGAGTTCTTACTAACTTGCATGCCACGGAGTGCCACGAAGGACGTAACAGACCGCACACGCGGGGAAGTGAAAGAAACAAGGCGGTGTGGTTACAAAATGTACGGTTATGTTACCGGGCGTCGGTGGGGTCCACCCGAAAGCAAAGCAATTCGCCTGCGGGAATTGTACGGCTGCCTGAGCCGCAAGCGTTCCTGGCTCCTAGAAGACAGGCGCGGGGAACAAGTCCAGGCCTATGGGGTCTTGCGGTGTGTGGACTGTATATAGGGCGGGTACGAGTTTAACAAATGGCGAAAGGGAGTAAGGAGTGCACGCGCAGCTTGAATCAGCTGCCTGCGATTGCCTCCAAGGCTGTTTTATCACTCTCACTCCATTTCTCACTTCTAACAACGTGCTCGCGTCTAAGATGGCGGTTCTAGCGGTTACGATAAGCATTACTGTTGCGCGGCGATCGTGCGTTACCACCCGTTGACGGCTGCTGGCTAACTGGCTGTCCATCGCGTGCACCGGGAGCAGGACATGGATCGAATGGGACGGGACGGGATGGGAACTGATGGGGGATGTAATACTGCCATATATATGTACGTCCATAGTTCGCGCGCGCATAAAAATTACTAATATTGCGGAAACACACGAGAAGCAGAATACTGTTGAAGTAACCGTAATCAAAAACGACATCAAATGATTTTAAACTCGAATCATCGTGTACTATGTACATTATGCTGTGATACGGGTACTCACGATATATGTTTTTTCATAACCCTCAAATCACCATATAATAGACATTAAATGACCCCAGAAACACCAACAACATACCTACCGCTTCAGAACGGGTGATAGACGAAGAAAGGACGATGACTAAATGATGGGGAGTGTGCTGGACTTAAATTGCTGATTGTTTGCTGCTTGCTCGCTATTTGCAAATGTTAGCAAATAGGACTGTTATGATCGCGTATATTACGCAGCGGATAGTGCGAATAAATACATAATGCTTGTGTACAGCTAAACTTGGCAGTGTTACGCAGTCAAGAAGCCCCACATGCGCCCTATTATAACCACAGATTATAACATCAAGGTATATAGGTTAAACTGCATTCGAACTCTCACCAGGTCATGATAAACTCGTTAATCTCACTAACCTACTTGTTTATAATTAATTCAACCCCTTTAATTTGAGTAGTCTACTAAATAAGCTTTATTAAAATATTTAAAAACAATCTTTTTTATACTGTTTAGAGCAATAATACGAAGAAGAAGATACACACAAAATTTCAGAAGTGTATTGTTAACCGTTGCGGAGATTCCTTGTCGGGGGTCAATGCTGAACGTAATATCAGGTCATGTTTATCATAAAAATGCATTGTCATCAGGATGGAAGGGTCATGCAAAATTTCAGCTGCGTCGTATGAAGTGGGTCTAATTAAGCTTGCAAGATTTGACCCGAAAAAAAAACAACAAACTAATATACAAACATACACTGCAAGTTAAATAGTTATCTAAAGCTATAAATATGATACTTAGCATCTATGTTAAATACAGTTTAAATAATAAAATATTCATTAATCATTGTTATTTTCCATAGTTAATGATATCATTTCGATCGTATTTTTCTTTTGCTAGGATCTTCACTGTAGATTGCTAAATAAAAATAAATATAATCATTAAAATAGCACTACGTCTATTAAGAGCTGTGACAGCCTAAAGTTGCCCTTTGAATCGGGAGGCCTGTATTGAAATCCTGCGCACTTCCACTTTCAAACAGTTAAAATCATGTTAGAAAGTAATCATCACTTACTTCGGTAGAAGAAGACATCGTGACAAAACCTGCACTGCCTAAGAGTTGCCTATGAGTTCTCGAAGGCGTCTAAAGTCTACCTGCACTTGACCAGTGTGATGGACTATGGCCACTCCACATTCTTAAACGAGACCTGGACCCAGTAGAGGGCCTTATATGTCGCAACGATCAGCGTTTGCTATCAACACAACTGATCGTACGGTGCCTTGAAATAGTAAAGCAAGTTATGTTATGCGAAGTAGTAAAGATAACAATACGACATCGTAAAATATGACCATAACTTAAACTACAATCTAGACACAGTTTAACATACGAAACATACGACAATGGGCGTGGACGCGAGTATGAAGATAGTATATAAAAAAATCTTTTGAACACTAAAAAAGCGACTTCAAATGACTTTGACAAGAAATAAAATGCGAACTTATTCCAAATACTTATTATTTGCGATAAAAAAAATACTCGTCAGATGCCGAGTAATACGTCACTCAACAGCACAGGCTTTCAAATTAAAATAATTACCATATTCGGTATACCCAGTAATAAAATATGAGGCAAAGAACAAAAATCAAAACATTCTAACGTAACCTACTTGAATAAAAGAAACAGACGAAGCTTTGAGGTAAGCATATACATACTAGAAATCCTGTGTGCGGTTGAAATTCAACTGAAGAAGAAGTAATTTATCATTGACAGTACTGAAGTTGCCAGTCAGACACTGTAAAGACATGGTCTTGTGCGTAGTGTGTTTTAATCAATAATGGTAATTCCAAGGCACTTATTAAGATATGGAAAAAAGGAGGAAAAGCCATTAGTTTCTCAATACAAGTGACAATGACAGTGACCCATAGAGGCCCATAGACAATCGAGAGACAAACGACAAACACCGAGAACGGAGTATGGCTGACTACTATTATCCTTCGGGAACAACCTCAAAATTATTACATTCGCTTTTGAATACATTTGTACTGTGCTTACATGATTGTACGTATGTGTGTATGTGTACCGGTTGGTAATATACGTGATTTAGTAACATTATTGTCTGGGGAATACTCTGTAGTCGGATGAAGGTGTATGTATAGTACTACTGACGTATTAATTGTCTTCATTGGCAAAGCTTGTTTTATTATTAAAGGTCTAAATACCAGTAAAGCCGGCTTCCCACGTTGTGTTATTCTACCCTCGTCGGGAGTCTCGGCCATCCTGTATGCCCCAATGCTTTTCGTACAAGTCTGTTGGGATCTTAAGAATGGATGCGGTTTTGAATTCTAATTATAATGTTACTGGAGACTGCCCTCGCTTCACGTCGGAACAGCCAGTTACCAGAAGAAAGTAGCCATATTGTGAATAATTGTCAGTTAGACATATGGTATCACGGACTTATTTGTAGATATTGACGTTTTTTATAAAACTGTAGTAAATTATTTTGCTTTTTCTGCAGCAGACATATGTTTTTTTTACGGTTAAGTTATCGAAGTTTTTATATGGAACCTTATATTATTATAGCCTGTATTCATCAAGGATAATGTAGCCTTCTAATGGTAAAAAAAATTTTGAAATCCGCCCAGTAGTTTTTCTATTAAGTAAATAATTCAATTCACCTCAATACTTTCAAAATATATTTATACGTTTAACTAATGAAAAGGCTTACAACGAAATGGGGTTTTACTTAAACAAACGCATTCAATTCACAAAAGCAAAAACACTTACATTAGCAACATGTGAAGACAACAATGCCATATTATTTCGTAATGGGTACAGTAATTTTGCTGAACAAAAGGTCCAATCTAACAATGAATGTATTCATCATAATTCAACCGCAATGGGAGCATCCAGAATACCTAAGTCCACAGAGAATACCAAACTATAATAGATTTAATAAAATAGGACACAAATAAAACTAGAAACACGGCCTTATCGTTAAAGTGGTTTAGCTTTTCTTAGAAATGCAGAATCTCAATGCAAATATCTTTTCACAATGAAACAAATTTTAATACAAGTTCAGTATACAAAATAGTTTAGGATCAAAGTAAATTCTTAGGCTTAATTTCTTCTCAGGAATATAATACAAATAAATATATGCTAAATACGAGGCAAAAGAGTACGAAACATAAACCATATTAAACCAATAAGTACGTTAATATGGAACAAAAAATATATATATATATATATATACCAATGTAATTTTACAAAACATTTAAAACATTCTCTAAACCCTCTTTCCAACTGGTTTAAGTAGATTAAGTCAATACTGAATAACTTTAGAAGACCGCAGAACTTAACGATACGCTCGAAATCCCTCTACAAACGAAAATCACGGTTAAGTTGATACGGAATAAAAACAAACGAATGACGGGAAAGGATTGGAAGTTGCTTACGTAAGGGATTCAAATATTACATATATTAAACCCTTTATTAAGTTATGGAAACGTTTTAACTATTTTGTATGATGAATCGAAACTTTTGAACTTTTAACTCTATATTTGTTATATTTAGGTAAAGTCATAAAGTCAAGAAAAAGGAAAACAAAATAATCTGCAAAAATATACAATTCAAATGCTAAAAGATTTTTCAACACAGATTCTGCCAAATTATAATATTTCAACATAAATAATAATTATTATTTAATGGTCATGAATTATAACTTTGTACTTTGAAAACTTTGTCTATTATTCTTTATACTTTCAGGCAAATCTCACGCTTGGGAACCGACGAACAAAAAGGCAACACAACTGAGAATTTAACAATACAATAATGGTATCAATCTCAATCAGAACACAAAACAGCTTAAAATACCCCAATACCATCTTGAAGATCCTCTATATTAATTTGAAATGATATCAGAAATATAATGTACGAAACATATCAATTATGAAAAGAATCCGCTTTGATCGGGTCATTGGCCGTCCAATCTAATCCAATAAAGGCATGATGCCACTAATCAGACGACCTCTGCTAACGGTACACGTATATTTAACAGGTTTCCCATTACTGTCGGCAGCGGCGGCTACGAGTCCGCGGTGCGTCACAATTCAGTTATGGTTACATCAATACAATCAGATGACGAATGAATTAGGGACATAGGCCGTAATGATAATTTGAATGCATTTTAGTATTTGAATCGTATCGTGGGCGTTTATAAAACACATCGTACTATTAAAGTAGACAAAGATATGATAGGATAGGGTTTTAATAATATATTTTATTGATGACAAAAAGCATTGCAATAAATAAGTACTAAACGAAAATGTATAATTATAATAATTCATTTCTCGCATGTGTTCAAAACGTATATTTCAACGTACGTGTTCAAAACGTACAATACTAGGATTGCCTAAAAATAACAAGTATAAAACACTAATTTGACATTCATGAGGTTAAAAATGAATGCCGGTTTCGGCGTGCCTCAAGGCGCTCTACTGGGACCGCCGGAATAACTCTGTCTTACCTGTTAATGTTTAAAACACCTGTGTCGTGTTGTAGGAAGACTTATTTTAGCGTGACAACTTTGTCGACTTGAACCGTTATAGGTTAACATACCAAATGAAAAACACCTTTGGGTCTCATATTGGTTGAAATAATAACGTACTATTATTGAATTATTTTTTCAAAAATGGTTTTTTTATGTATATACTTTATCATATTAAATTTATCCATTTTTTTATTGTGAAATATAAAATAATCATGGAAACTTACTTTGTACAAAAATAGGTTTTTATATTATAATGATCATTACGCCAAAATATATAAATAATACCTAGCATTACAAATATTTAAATAGATACTACCAGGTCACTGATAAAATTTTAATATTAGGGAGCATTAAGGTCACATAAATGTTAACCGGAACGATGTATAATCTCGTATAAATGAAGTCATTTGTGATGGTCATAATTATTTCATTCTTTCACGCTAAGATGTGCCCCTAATCGTTTTATCAAAATGAACGCAAAAGCATGTCTTACGGTAAATTTCGTGGATATTAACTACAGTTTAATTTGTACGTTCTAACACTTCAATATAATGTTCTGCTTCTAACCTGTATTATTTCTATTAATCATCGGTCCAGCAAATAAATCAATATACTCAGGGTGTTATTATATATTAATCAAAACATTATAAATTTAATTGAAAAACTTAAATACAAAAATCTGAAAGCCATAGAGCAAACGGCATCCTTGAAAATATATCAAAAGGCATTTTTAAGGATTCAAAACAAGTACATGAAGTTTGACAACTCTCAAAACAGGTATACGGACATAATTGCGAGGTTAAATTCCAGTCCTTTGGATAGCTAGACTCAAGTAACGCTTGTAAAGTGTACTTTACTTTTAGTGCCACTATATCACATTACCGTCTCAAGGCATCCACTTGATTGTTGGCTCAAAATTCCTCAACTAGTTTATAAGAAACACGGAGTGTTAAGGGAATTAAGTAGTTCTCACCTTGAAAATAATATAGTACCTTCAGCTTTTACACGTTACATACATTTTCAACTAAAGTTTCGAAACACCGTAAGTGAAAACTTTCTTCTGCAAAAAATCATCAGACTAGTTTATAACAAGCTCTTGAATCTTGTATGTCAGTTTTTCTAAAAGGTAAAGTTTTCTACTTGAAAATTCTCATTTTTGGGACTTGTTCACCTTGGCCTTTAATTGAAAATCTTTTAACCTCAACAAAAATTTCTTCTGTAACAAATACGATTGTCGCGGTATTACCGGAGCGAGTATTGAGACACCATTTAGGGATTCGTTACTGTCTTTCACATCGCAGAGACAAGTAACTAGCCATGATTCTATGAATGGTAAACGGTAATGGGTCCAGCGGGCGATTCGTAAGCGGTCAATGCCAACGACCTTGCTAGCACCGCCTTGGGCGCAGAATCAGTTACGTCAACATCTTGATATGCAAGCATTACTAATTTATGTTGTGTCGCTTCGTGTTCAACTATCGATTTCTTGATTACAACTCCGTTATAAGCATCTATATTGATAAAGATTATATACTTATTTTTTATTTTATCTTATCTTATCCCTTATGAATATATGATGATAAAAATAATACGTTCATTAATAATAATCAGTTAGTCTGTAAGTTAGTCCTTTACTTTCGCCGTTTTTATCAATACCTGACTAAACGAAATCACCTCTTAGATTCTACGTTTCCTTCATGTATGTAATTAATGTTTACATGTTTTTTATAGCCTCAAGGCCACCTGATTATAAGTGGTAACCGTCGCCTAAGGACATTAGCAACATCGGGAGAATTGCCGGCCTGCCGAACATAGGCCCTGAAAAAGAACTAATTTTACAATTTTTTTTAAGAATTTGACGCGCGTTGATAATACTTCAGGAGGAAGCTCGTCCAAATTACTATCTGATTAGGCGTTACTCAGCAGGTTAATAATTTTGACAGTTCGTGCATTAGTTACCGATCGTTTGACTTCTGAACTTTTCGATTGATTGACTTCATAATATGCTTGTCGATATGATGTTTCATACTTGTTATAGGAACCGATCATATAACGCTCAGTCAAGCGAGCCGACAAGGGGGAGTTTCTTTGAAAAGGTTTTTCTCAGTTTACTTTTTACCCACAAGTTCAAAGGCGATAGGAATCTCTTAACTCACCACACGTTCTTTTAAGCTATCTTCTGCTAATATCTTGAGACACGCTATGTTTCGATTTTAAGCTTAGGGTTCTAAATTCAACAAAGGATCTTTGTGATATATCCTTTTTATCTCGGGAAAAGGAACGCGAAAACGAGACTTATTCGAATTTCCAACGTTTCGTATTTAAGATGGAGAATCTAAGTAGTAAATCTGTGATTCAATGGGGCAAAACTTGGAAATCTAAATTTTATTTGGATTTTTCTTAATTCTCAAATTGAATTTGATCAGATTCTTAACATTTAATGGTACTGAAAGGGGAATTCTTAAGATTGTAAAGAGTGAAGCCCTCTCTTATTTCCGTCGTCGATATATTCATTAACACTATAGTACCCTTTTTGTATAAGGCCCTTTTTTCAAAACAAAATAAAAATATACTCTCACAGCTTTAAACCACACAACAGATGTTTTTCAAACCATCCAATCGGATTACCCGGGACTACACGACCTATTGGCCGATCGACACAATATAAATCGGCTTCAAAAGGCTATCTTTAAACACTCAAATCTGATTGCTATATTCATCTCGACAAATATTTATCTACACCGTTCAGTATAAACCCGGGGTAAAGGCAAATTTTGATTTTCCGTGTCACAGATCACAAAAGCATATACGAATCGATTTTATATCAAAAACTACTGCTATGCAGATTTTTTTGATAGAAACAGGGATAGAACTCTGCATTCCATATACCGTTATTTTATGCTTGTGAATTTAAGTTGCAAATTTCACTGAATAAATAAAAAATACATTAGAATTTGAAATTCACCTATTATAAGTTAAATCAAATTAAATAGAGATTCCAAAAAATCCAAAAACATTCTTGGGTCCGCTAATTATTTCCATGTCATTAAAATGATGTTTTTAATGATATAATACAGATACTTGTTTAGTTTTAAACATTTAAATATTATTCGGGTATTCTGGTTCAAAGGCCGGTATTCTGGTTCAAAGGCCGCCGGTTGTAAGCCATCGAAAAAGTTAAGCAATATCCGCGGTCAGTAGGAGGATGGGTGACCGCTAGTGGCAAAAAATTCACGAGCGCTTCCGTACTCCGGACGAAAAGTCGTTAGATAGCAATGGTTAACCCACGTCGTCGCAGGCCCGCAGGCAGCATAAGATGTTCCAACACTTTCGCTCGCGACTAACCCCTTCACCAACGGAGCAACGTGGTGGAGTATGCTGCAGGCCTCCTCATTACGAGAAGAGACCCGTGCTCGGTAATGGGTCATTAATGGCTTAAAGCCAGGCGTGACTGTGTCCAAGTGCCAAGTGGCACCGGATCATCATTACAATTCCCAGGAGTGCAGGTTTCATGAAAATATTTTCTTTCACCGTGACGATAATAAACTTCTGATACGCACATAACTTTGAACATTAGAGGGGCGCGTCGCAAGATATGAACCCAGGACGTCCCGTTAGAGTGACCAATGTTCACACTCGTACGCTATCACTGTTTATCAAACCACTCGGTCGCCGGTTACTAAACTTCAACACAATAGGCGAGCACTTCTAATTTTCAAAGTTATGTCCGTTCACAAGTTCATTAACACTTGCTTTTGAGAAGGGAAACATTCGTGAGGATATATTTCATATATAAACGATACTTTTTTCGCATAAAATACTTTCTCGGATAAGTTTCCTTCGGGATATTGTATGGAATCCTAAACTAACAGTTTATTTGTTGGCCTATTTTATTTCGACGTGTTGGTTTAGTTCCTTTTTTATTTAATCTTCTCACGTTATATTTGTAAATAGGAATATTCTATACGGATATAACATTATCGAAGTTACTTTTTTGTCATAAAAGATAACCTATATTTTATTTCTTGGTGTCAGTTTTAATATAATAAACGAAAGATTTTTATTTTTGTTTTTTGTAATAAATTTAAAATTCCTGTGAAAACATCAAAGGCGTTTTCTGAAATTCAATTCTTTAATCATTGCAATGCTACATTATCCTTAAGGAAAATATTGTATAATTAATGCGAGGAAGGAAGAGCCGAAGCGCGAGAGAGGGGAGCATATCTATGAAATAGCTAAAAGGCGCAGTCGGCTCCCTGCGCAATTAAGAAATAAAAGTCAAGCACGCGAAGCCAGAACTGGCCGCTAATTAACATAAAAAAGAAAAAAAATCTTCGCTTAAATTTAATACAAAGCAGGTAGTAACATTTAACTTTGGTTCCACCCGCGACTCCACCCACGTGGTATCAATGTTGATAAAAAGGAGCGTATGTCACTATTCACACCCTTAACTATCTTCACACAAAAAACACCTCAATCCGTCGTTCCGTTTTGACATGAAAGATGACTCCTTCACGCAATAAGTACTGAACGGATCTGAATAAAATTCGGCATATAGATAGACCATATCCAGGAAACGTACATACATACTTGTAGGATAGGTTCTATCCCGAGTATACCTCCCACTGGGATGATGTGTACGTTTATATGTTTGTTGTGTTGCGTTTCTTTCACGGGCTAACCGTTGAATAACTCGGCAAACATATGAATTATAGTCTGGAATAACACACAAGCTACTTTATATCAACTACCACACGGGCGAAGCCGCAGAAAGAAGCTAGTATTCAATAAGAATGTGTTCAATGTCTACCACGAACTGTTCTAAGAAGGAATCTTCCATCAATTCTTGCGGTGAATCCCAATGGGTAGGAATATAACAAGTACGCGTAATGCTCCGTTTCGTATATTTGAGTGAATCGATCTAACCGGAATGGGATCGTGACCACAGAATAAAATAATACTGACTACTTATGACTCACAGATTACTTATTAATCTGCCGACTGATACTCAGTTTACAAAACAATTTCAATGTCGTCCGAGTTCAGAAGACGTGCGATTCAGCTGGAATTTGGTATTCTCATTAACATTAATTGCGCATCGATAGGACGTCAACTTTGTATGATCGGAATACAGTTTACATTTCGTTGACGAACGACTTCCGGATTGATGTCATTTAGGTATATTTCGGTTTAATCGAAATTCAACTCTGTATGATCGGAATACAGTTGACATTTCCTTGACAAACAACGAATCCATGTCGTTGGGTGCCATTCAAAGCCGATCACGATTGTGAATTTCAAATTGCACTTCAACGACAGAGTCACTACGATATCACTACGACTCGTGTAACGAGGAATCTGCCAGACTGAATTTTTGTACCACGTTGAGGCACTCGTTTTTCTAAACCCACGAAATCCCACTCGACTACTTATACTACTGGACAAATTATTATTATATATTAAATATTAAAATATGAAAAACTCCGATTGCGAATAATTGTGACGCTTTTTTACGCTTTTGAAAAAACCAAGTCTTACAACTCAGTTCTTCTCTCGTAAAAAATACTGTTTGAAATATACCGTGTTTATACAGTCCCTAATGAGGCATTAGTAACCGTAACAGTAACCAGGGGTTTTACCGAAAATTCAGGCTTCTCGTTTTGTCCACAACAACGTTATAAGGTGTTAAAAATGGCCTGAATTGTTTCGAAGAAAAACTATAAAAGTTATGATAGACATTTTTTTGAAACGTCCTTTTAGCTCTGCTTTATTTGATACTCTTATTACTAAAACAAAAAAAATCTTTCCCCATTGTGTTTAATTGCTATTTTAAAATGTATATAGCCTATAAACTACCCGAATTCTGACACCGCAAATATTTCATATGTCGAGGATCACAAGAAACGCCAAGTTTCGTCGTGCAGTCCGTGTGGGCCGCGCCGTCGCAATAGCATATTGGCCGCGGGTGGGCGATCCCTGGTTTACAAATTAAGTACAGATGAGAGACACGTAGTATAGTTCTCTATACACCTAGAAAAGCAACTCGATTTTGTTCACAGAACAAAACGATAAAACTTGAACAAAATTACTGTATCTGGTCTGCGGGAATGAAAAACTATAATTTGTGAGCAAGAAACGGTATATAACAAGCTGACGCATCGGGCTCGCCTCTCTCTCAAATTACTTGTTATGAAATACACTTACATATATTCCACAGTTCGTGGAAAATTTTATAAATTTAATCAATCTTATACTAGGGTGGGCGTGCGGCTTCGCACACGTGGTATGTTGTTAAAAAGTGGCCTATGTCTGTGTTGAGTTTCATTCCGTTCGGTAGTTTTTCAACAAGTAATATTAAAAAAAAAATCTGACCTAAAAATTTAAAAGGATATATGCTATTGCGGACCTTTTTGTAGGCCTTTTTATGATAAACAATTCCATAATATATTATTTTGATTTATCTCATATGGTTTAACCAGCGCTTGCAATGTAAAATCGTTTTGATGGCCTTATCACCAAATATCTAATCTTCTCTATTATACACATACTTTAATAGAAAGTCTTGTTTGTATAAACCTTTATGAATCAACTGCTGACTCAATTTTGACTTGTACAAGCTCAGTTTCTACAGTAGTTGCTCGGTGCACGCGCTCTCTCGATAAATGTTAATGTTAAATTTCAGTGATACATGAAATGTTAAAAATTAAAGCAAGATCATATTAAATACGTCTAGTAATATAGAATAATAATAAATAAATAATAACTAGACTCGTCGTTAGTAAATCAAGATATACATATATCTCGCCAACATATACATAAGAAATCTTATAAAAAATGCTAGACCTGCAAACAAACTATTCTTGTATGTAAAATAGAACTTTTTAAGTTCTACATGGCGAGTAGTTTCTTTTATATTTCGCACAAAAGCCTTCTTCTGTGGTGTCAATACAATATTGTGCTCGCGTATAATAGTAGGAAAATGTGTGGTCCAAATGAATATTATACAGCGTGTTGCAATTTCTACTAACGCCGCGTTTACAAATTCAACAAAGTTTCGTTAAAACCCTTTGTGTCCTGTATTTTAAACGAAAATAACAACAAAGTTTTGTTAACTGGGTGCTTTAAACGTAGGATATTTAAGGTTTTCTACACAGCATCCAGGAACTACTTGGTCTTTTCAAACAATCAAAAACAAAGAAACTACTCAAATCCGCATTGGAGCATTTTGGTGGAGTATGCTCTAGGCCTTCTCATTTGTAAGGACCCGTATCCAGTAGTGGGTCATTATAGGGTTGAAGCCAAAGAATCTACTGGTTGTAATGACTACTTTGGAGTGTAGATCGATCATTAATATACATCCGTTCGAAGAACATTCTCCTTCTGACGCAATTAAGTAAAAAGTATAGTCGATGTAGATGTCGATGTAGATGTCGATGTCGATGTCAATGTCGATGTCCATGTCGATGTAGATGTCGATGTAGATGTAGATGTCGATGTGGATGTAGATGTCGATTTAGATGTCGATGTAGATATCGATGTAGATTTCAATGTAGATGTCGATGTAGGTTTCCATGTAGATGTCGATGTAGATGTCGATGTAGATGTCGATGTAAATGTCGATGTAGATTTCAATGTAGATGTCGATATAGATGTCGATGTAGATGTCGATGTAGATGTCGATGTAGATGTCGATGTAGATGTCGATGTAGATGTCGATGTAGATGTCGATGTAGAT
>DWJZ01002084.1:0-20554 GCA_018249125.1 Asbolis capucinus
TTTCATCGGTTGGTTCAAAATTGGTTTAGTAGACTAGGCGTGGTAGCGTAACAGACTGAGTTACTTTCGAATTTGTATAATTAGTATCCCTCACATTGTGAATGGAGACCCGAGCCCAGTAGTGGGACAATTGAGTGTATTGTATGAGTAAAGATTGTATTATAAGATATATTGACAGGCCGGTTGGTCTCGTGGTTATTGAACCTGACTGCTACACTGAAGGTCATGGGTTCGTTTCCCACTCAAGTCAAACTTCTGTGATGAACAGGAATGTTTGTTCTGTGTGTCTGAGTGTAAATATCTATATAAGTATGTGTTTAAAAATATTATGTATGTTATCAGTTGTCTGATTACCATAGTACAAACTAACGCTTAGTTTGGGATCAGATGGCCGTGTGTGAGTTGTCCAAAGATATTTATCTATATTAATATTGTAAAGATGAAGAGTTCGTTTTCTTGAATGCGGTATTCTCAGGAACTACTGGTCTGATTTGAAAAATTCTTTCAGTGTTAGATAGCCCATTTATTGAGGAAGACTATAGTCTATATATCATCACGCTAAGACCAATAGGAGCGGAGCACCATTGAAGAATGTTTCAAAGTCAGGGGATTTTCTTCCTAGTTGGAGCTTCTGCTGCGTGCGCTGCATAAACGGTTAAAGTTTCACAAAAATCATGTAACGAAGTCGCGGGTTAACACAAAGTAACTATTCCACGCGAAGGAAGTCGCAAGCGGAAGCTAGTTTATTTATAAGGCAGGTACAAACTCGTCAAAATATGTTTTAAACGATCTTAAGTGCATCACTAGTACACAACAGTGTATAAACTGCATTTTGAAATAAAAGCTTATTACATAAAAACAGCGGTTTGGCAATAAGCCAGTGTCTAAAAGCATACGATGTGGTTTCTTTTTCAATCTTACCGTTCAAATTAAAAATCCGTACCTCATCATGTTTTCTATTAGGATTTTAGTTTTCCCAGTAAAAACCTTAATCGGCAATTTTATGATGAAAATATTTTTGTTGAGTTACGAGCCAAACCAAATTTTCTCGACTTAATAACAGTCGGGTAGACTATGAATATTTATGTTTCATACAGATAATATAAAATATAGGTTGTTTATTTGTACAATCTGTGGTACGAAAACTACCAATTACCTTAGGATGATATAAACAAGTAGATACTACTAGCTTTTCCCGCTACTACGTCTGTCTAGAGTAATTTTCGTCCCAACACAGGTTACATTTCAGAGAGAATAGAATTAATATTTATCTATTTCTTATCAAGTGCATAAATATACCGTTCATGGTGTAATATTAAATGAAAACTACCATCTGTTTCCTTACCTGCCTTTCTTATATTATGAAACTAGGATCCGCCCGCGGCTGCACTCGCATGGTATGTTGATAAAAAATAGTTAATACCGTGCCATGACCATCGGTATAAATAACAATAATCGTGGGTACCTATTAAAGGTTTTAAAAATGTTCATTCAGATTCGTTCAGTACTTTTTGCGGGAAGGAGTAACATGTATCCATCCATCCTCATAAACTTTCGCATTAGTATTAGATAGTAGGATATAGGCCATATGTTACTAGTCTTGTGGCACACGGACGTACAATATTAAATAGGGTTCCGTGTATGCCCTTTCGATATAAAACTCCAAAGGTTTGTTATGATATTTAAAAATAGAAGCTTTAATTATAGAGACCTAATTCAACGTAATACACAAAATTTCATAACTGTATTGTTAACCGTTGAAGAGTTCCCTTGTCTGGAGCCAGTCCTGGGCGTAGTATCAGGTCATGCTTATCATAAAAATTCATTGTCATCAAGACCGAAGCTGTATGCAAAATTTCAACTCTGTAGTGTAAGGAGTAGTTAAGCTTGCAAGATTTGACCCGTAATAAAGTAATATACTAACATAATCATATACAAAGATACAATGCAAGTTAAATAAAAAGCTGTTCTTCATTTTTGTCACGTACTTGTATATATTTAGATCAAGGTCTTTTCGTTGACTTTTACATTACTCATCTCTATTCGGCTGCTTTGCATATCGGCCGACGTTAAAAAAACCCTACGAGGGGTTTTCTATAAAATTTACTGGGATCTTGGGATCATGTTTCTGATCCCCTGAGATGACGGTTCTGCGGGAACTTGTGCCTGTTAGGTAGAGAGATAGCGATTTTAATAAGGCGAAGACTAAAGTAGCAGGGTAGAGTTAGGGTAGAATATTAGAGAGAGTTTCATAACATTTTTAATTTTTTTTTATTAGTGTGGATATTTAACGATAATTAAATGACAGAAATATATGTAATAATGCCTGGACATAATTGATATTCATAACCGGCTCCATTCAATTTTGATTCTTCTTAATTTTTTTTTAATCAGTGTTGGCATTGTTTTCAAAAGATGTGCCAAGCAGTTTCTTTCACCGTTTCTTCTCCTCTTTATTATGACACCTTTTCGAAATGGTGGAAGATTCCAATAAAAATACGTTTATTGGAATGAGTAGTATTAACTCTAATTCCTGAAATTAATTATTTGTAGTAATTTTATGATTCAGAGATTTAACGCTTCAACCCACTACTGAGCACGGGTCTCAACTCATATTGAGTAGGCTTAGAGCATACTTCACCACGTTGCTCCAGTGCGGATTGGTGGAGGGGTTAGTGGCCAATCCAAGTGTCGGAAATTTGTACGCCTCCCGAAGAACTTTGACATGGTTTAACGATTGCTATATACAGACAACCGGGACCCGAATTTACGTGCCCTCCGAAGCACGGAAGCGCTCATGACATTTTTGCCACTAGCGGTCACCCATCCTCCTGCCGACTGCGCCCGTTGTTGCTTAACTTTTTCGATCGGTTACAATCGAAACACGCCGCAGAGTTATAAACGCCTCGCATAGATTTTGAAACAAACATTTTAAATTAAAAGAGTGATTTAATTTATTTTGGTAAAAGTATATACACGGATTCTATATTTCGGTATATACGAGTAAGAAAGCGATAGATGACGCCCGCCATAGATGAAAACATAGACTAACTTATAGTAAATAAAAGACAGTAAAGTCATAGATAGACGAGATAGCTGTCACGTTTTAGAACGACATAAAACTTTTTAAGTCTATTTTTACTTCAAAACTTGAATTTAGTTTAGAAATAAGATCATATTATGCATATAAATAAGATCGCTTCGAGATACTTGGGAATTACGTCACTCCGCATCGGAAAGGAGCCTTTAGGCATTCCATCATAGCAATCCAAAATTTTCCCAGTACTGAGCTCGGGTAATGTGAGGGGTACCAGCCGTAGTGCGCGCTGGCCAAATTGCGGACTGGTGGACATCACACAGCTTCGAGAACTCTATGGAGAACTCACAGAAATCCAGGTTTTCTCTCGATGTTTTTCTTCACAGTTGCATGTGAAAATGTACTTCTGATACGCATATACATAACTTTAAAAATCAGAGGTGCGCGCTGGATTTGTACCTAGGAACTCCCGTTCGATTGACCAACGTTTAAACTACCAGGCTATCACTGCTATATTTTCTATTTCAATAAATGAATAGTTTCCATTGCAAACCACATGTGACAACAAACAAGGTTTATTAAAAATATTTAAAAACACAAGCTTTAATTATAGATCCAAAATACGAAATCAAAGAAACACAGAAAATTTTATAGCCGTTGAGGAGTTCGCTCGTCTAGAGCTAATCCTTAACGTATCGAGTCATGCTTTTCATAGAAATGCATTGTCATCAGAACTGAAGCAGTATGCAAAATTCCAGCTCCGTAGTGTAAGAGGAACTAGGTCTATAAGCTTGCAAGATTTGACCCGTAAAAACAAGTATACAAATATACTGATATACAAACATACACTGCAAGTTAAATATTGTAAAAATTTATGTCTCTTCATAAATTCCCGTCTGAGATTCTGCTACATATACTCCAGTGAAGCGAAGGCAGTTATTCGGGCCTCATATAAAAGAATAGCAATTATTACGGGACATAAACGAAACGTGGTAGTTATTTACAAACAATTTATATCCATATCGTGGACATGACCATTAAATCAGGACGATGTAAGTAATGGCGTAAAACTGAGTGTTAGTTTGTTATTAGTTTTACCCGACTGCGTCTGAAGGAGGGTAATGTTTCTGGAGTGTATTTAATTTTGCATTTATTTCCAATTCTTTGGCACGCCCTAAAGCTGGACTGATTTTGACATAAGTGGTGTCGCTGAATTGTGATCATGTCATGGCGTCCTCGCATCATCAAAATGGCGCCCGGAAATTAAAAAGAACGAGGAGTTAGGTTTATTTTTTTATCTAAGCATGGGTATCAACACGGGTATCAACATGGGTATCAAATAAAACTTCGTGAAAAGACTATTATAAATATATAGATTCATATATACCATATTAAGTCTGTAATACTGTTCTAACACAATTTGTCAAAGAGTGTGCAAATTCCTATCGCAGTCAGGTTATTTGTTTTTAAATTAAATTAGGTTGCAGCCGAATTATTCTTCTATCCATCTCTCCCTGGGTTCTGGGTTCTTTAAACCTGGGAGTCTGTAATGTTGTTATCGTTGTTCCACTCTTTACGCCATTGACCAGGTTACCTATTGATTATTCATCATTGTAACCCATAACTGTTCCACTATTGGGCTAGGATACTGACAATGTGAAGGGTTCAGGCCATAGTCCATGGTGGACTTCACACATTTATGAGAACTTTATGGAGAAATTTCAGGAGTGCATATTCCCTTACGATATTTTCCTTCACTATAACAAGTGACAGTCAACTTCTGATACGCACATTTGAAAATTGAAGGTGTATGCTGCAGGATTTGACCTCAGAATCTCCCGTTTGACAGGCCAACGTTTAAAACACTATGCTTTTTTTGTTTTTTTAACCAGTATATTACACATAATCCAGTTAAAAGACTTAACAAATAACATTTCCTCACACATTGTATACGAATGCCATTTGCAAGAGATTACAAGGGATTAGAGCGTTATTAATCAAATCTCCCTGTACGTTTCGCGGCAACTTTTCCCAGTACAAACTGAAAACATATTATTAATGAGTGGGCTACGAAGCCGTGTCATAATTTATCCTTACAAAGTTTGCGAAGTGTCAACCCTCTTTAATATAAGGACTAGTTGTTTTGGGCTTGAATATTTATTGTGCATGTTTGAAATTAACGTGTTCGGTAACGGGATAAGCATGATCAACGGGCTATGAGCAACAGGCTGTGATGTACTAACGGTATCTCTGAGGAATCGCGTCGGGTCGTGTTTCGATGTTCAGTTTTGAATAGATAATGAGACTCGTAGCAATGCAATATGACCAACAATCTGTTTTGGGGCAGCGTGGTGGAGGTCCACGGTCTCAGCTCAGTTGTGGGAATCAGTGGGAAGGTATTGAAGCTATTGTAATAATTTTTTAACAGATTTGAAGTTTGTCTTTTACTTGTTTTTAAACAAATTTCATTTTTCGATTCGATATTGCTTTTTTTCTTGTTTCGACAAATTGGTTCTTGGCGTGTCATTTATTTATTAATTTTGTTTGGGTTTTAGACATGATTTTTACTTTGTTTTGACGCATATTTATAGTGTAAATTACTTTTGTAATTTTTTTTTGGTACATTTCTTGAAACCAATTTTTTTATTGCTTGGTTTTTTTACAGATATGTACATATGTTAATGTTATGTTATTAGTTGAGTTGGATTATGAAGATAACATTAAAGAACATAATTGTATAATGTCTAGGTATTATATTGAATCCCGAATTATACAAATTAACAGTAATTTTTCAAGGCCACCTCAGTTATGCAAAAAAGTTGTCAGGAAAATAGCAATTCACTTGTTTTCCGATTGGCCTATTACTGTGTAGAGGGATTTAACTCGATGCATTCCAATTCTATTAAATAGCATATGGCACTATACGTTGATGGTCTTTATTAATACGCGATTCAATTATGTTTCCGCAGAATTTGATACATCTGATTAGTGGTGAGCTAATTCGTGGCCTATTACGTATAATGAGTTTGGCTGTTTGTTGCGGTGTTAGATTTTAATTTCAGTTTGCCAGTTTGTATGCTGTGGAATGTTAGTGAATTCTATTGAGTTTCTTGTTATGTATTCAATTTTGTAGATATGTAGAATATTTTATTTAATAATTGCAGGGTCCGCCTGCGGCTCCGCCCGTGTCTCCGCTCGCGTGGTATCAATAATTTGCTAAAAAATATGTACATATATTCTGTTCGTTACAAAGAGTCCGCATACCAATATTTAGTTTTCTACCTATAACCTGCGGAAAACTTCATATGAACTTTCAACCTCTATTTTAGGATGGTGGGGGGTTAGAAAGAGACAGATAATGTCTACTTTCTTAATATATAGTCGGCTATTAAGGAAGTAGACTTGTTCCAATATTCGCAAGTGAGGGCAACACGAATAAATAAGGGAAACAGTACAGTGTTGAAGCAACTGAGGCTAATAATGACACCAGCTGACCCCAGAAAGACTACCAGTATACCGCCCCAGGAACGGTGACAGAACAAAAATGGAAGGGAAGATACCTGTACCAAATTTCACTGAGATCCGTTCCGACCTTTAACCGTAAGGAGTAACAAACATCCATCCATCCTCAGAAACTTTGGCAGTTATAATATTATTTACTCTGCTCTTTTTGTGGCTTTCTCACTCCAACTCGTAATGCTTCGTTTAGAGTTTCTTAATCGAATATCCATATGTTAAATGTTTTAGTGAACTGACGAAACTTTTAATAGATCGCATCAACTTTGCCATTAGTCACTGGTAAAGTCTATCAACGTCACTAATGGATTTCCTCTATAGCTTTATTTGAAACTGACTGCCCAATCTCATTTCGCGAGACAGTAATAAGTTTACGATGTTTAGTAGGTATTCTATAGCGATCTGCAGTCCTAATAGCAAAAATTTGCATACAGCGAGCAGACAACAAACGATCTGCTATAATAGCAGGTTATGGTTGTGTCAAAATAAATCTTATTACATAAGTGATCGCTTGCTTAACAATCGCTTGTTAATAGTTTGCAATTTTTTGCGAAAATACCAGCGTCAATTTCAGTTCAGTAGATTTTGACTGATACGTAATACGAATTCGCGATCTGCGAACAATTATCGCGATGCCTACCGACCCACTGGAACTTTTTAGGTTTTAGTTGTTGTCTTGAAAAATTTCATACCTACCGACAATATTTTAAATGTGGTTTCCTACTTTCTTTAATTTCGATGACTAGCCAAACGGTCGTATTGTAGGACTAGAGTCTGTTAGGTAAAGCGTAGACGTTGTCGGCAAAGGTTACAAATATTATTCTTAAATCATTATGTTTAGAGTTCAAAATTGCTTGAACTCGCAATAGACAATGAGATGGGACAAACATTGGTGCGAAACAGGGCGGTCGGCTGTCTGTAGAATAATACCGTGATAGATCTATAGTTTTGTTTATGAGCCTTAGGTTCGACGCAATTTTGAACTCTAAATATATTGTAGTTAATGTATAATATAACTTGAAAGGAGCCCATTAAGCAACTCTTCGTTAAAAGTACTTAGTGCTTGTTAAGGTACAGTCTCAGAATGTGCCGTATTAGCATTAATTCCTAAGATACTTATCGAAAAGACAGCGCCTGTTTTATATAAAGTTTCATCATTAAAACGGACGACGAATCCCTTGTTCCATTAGTAAAATTTCACAATCCTAAATTCGAAATGATAAAACTTTCCTTAACGAAATGTTATCAAGTTGGCAGACTGTCTTATTACTGGATTTTATTAGATGTTTCCCTCGCCTTTTTACTCAGTTGCTCAACTTTAGGCAGTGCTTTATCGCCTAAGCATTAAGGGAAAACTTTGCTTGTCTCGTTTTTGAGAAGAATAAGACTTAATAAGAAATAACCTTAATTATTATGGTATTACTAAATGGTCTTTAGTCTTTAGTGACCTGAGATATTTTGTATTTATGTTGGCTATAACCTTAGATCAAGAATGTACTAGATATCGCCTCTCATAGAAATTTAACACAAAATACTGTCCGCATGAATATACACTTATGCATAAAATAACGTAACTAAACAAAACTAAATATATTTCAAGTGAGCTGGTATTTGTCGCGCCACATTTTTCCGCTGATCGACTTTTAGTTGTATTATTGATCAAAGGACAACAAATACCTATTAAAGATCCACTGAGAGCTTGTCCCTTTTCTTAGGCCTAGTATATAATAAGGAGGCCTAAAATAACTTCATTATGCGTTTTGTAATGAGAAAAAGTCTACCTAGTTTTTCTACAAGACTACTAGAAGGCCTATGATATAACATTTCTATTTAGCGATAGCAACCGGGTCCGTCCCAACATTATGTGTCCTCTGAAGCACAGATGCTTTCAAGAAGTTATCGTCACTAGCAGTCAACCATTATATCCGATCGAATATTAATTTATGCTCGACTAGTCCAATCACTTTCGATCGAAATAAACCGCAGAGATAAATAAAACGCTGAGTTAATTAGCCTGCTTAAAAAAAATAAGGTGCTTTAGAATTGATTTCACACATTTTTCAATTATTTTTATTAAAATACTAGAAATTGCACTCGCTTCGCTTCGGAATAAGAGTTGTCCAGTGGTTTTAGAGTTGCTATATTAATCTATTATCCCACCGGAATATAGCAGTTTTCTGGGATAAAAAGTATCCTATAACTATTGTCCTTACATAAGCTACAAACATGCAAATTTTATCTAAATTGGTCCATTGGTTTCGGAGTTGCCATACTAATTTTAACCTATTATTCTGTAGGAACTAAGCCATTGTCTACGATAAAATATATCCTATAACCATTCACGGGTTTTAAACTGCGACTATTTTTTATTTATTTGTACTTTATTGTTTTTCCTATAAATAGGTTTTACTAAAGGCGGACTTAATGCCTAATGGCATTCTCCACCAGCCAAACCAGGGTGATGGTAAGAATATGAGGCAGGTTACAATAAATACAAGAGGAAGAAGAAAAGCAGTATTTAAATTTTTTCATAATTACAAATTTGTGTAATTATTTGTACATTACGAACTTATATTTGTTCCTCTAAATCTGTCCATTGGTTTTTGCGTGAAGCTCGAACGGACAGACAGATAAATCCAAAAAATAAAGTTTTGGTTTCTATATCGATAACAAAGCCTCCCTGCATTTTTTTTTTCAAAAAACACATAATGTACAGAATTGACCCTGTTACAATTTTATTATTAGTATATTAGTATAAAGGAAATAATAACGTGGATATAACGTTGTTCCTTTTCGGTTTCTGTTCCCGATGATAAAACGAATAGCTTATGGGATAACTCGCGTGTGTCAAACCTTATTTTCGTTGAATTTATCGGAAGGAAAGAAAGTTGAAATGTGTGAATCTGTATATTACAGTAACGAAATGGCCGAAACAAAAAGTGAGGAAATGAATCCTATTGTTGGAAATTATGGAAATATAAGAAATTAGCTGTCCATACTGGCTGCACTCGGATAGTTCAGGGTAGTCTAGAGAGTTCTGGATGTAGACCAGGTAATTCAGGGGGTATGCTAAGTAGACCAGATAGTCCACGGGGTGGAGCAGTTAGTTCAGGGAGTTGTCTAGCTAGACCGGAGGTAGACCAGCTAATCCAGGGGTTGTCTGGTGGACAACTGTAACAGTTAGACATATGGTATCGCGGTTTTATTTGTAGATCTTAATGTCCTGTATAAAACTGTAGTACAACACTTTGCTCTATTGTCAATCATTTCCGCAGCTTACGCGATATAAGGATTTTTTTTAGTACTTTTTTTCACACGTTATGTTACTTTGGCGAAATTTTCACGCACATCCGTATTTTTTCCCGTATTAAATATAGCCTATGTTCATTCGGGATAATGTAGGATTCTAAAGGAAGAAGATTTTTTAAAATCAGTCCAGTAGTTTAAAAGCCTATTCAATTCAAAAAAACAAACAATCAATTAGTGTAGATTATAGCCTACTCGTATGTATCAGGGATAAGGTAGGATTTAAATGATATTTTTTTTTAATTGCCCCATTTGTTTCGGAGCCTATTCTTCTCCAACAAGTAAAAAAAACAATGAAATCTTTCCTTTTTATAATATTAGTATAGATGTACAGAGAGAAAATAATTACAGACTTATTACATGTTTTAAAAGGTATCCTATCAACAAATAAATTAAAAAAAAATCTAAGCCACCACAATGTTTTCACAGTACGTGTTTGGGAGTTTGATGCGATTTGACCAACTTTACCCTTTACCCGACGTGGCGTCGAGATTCTGTAACCTGCAGAGTACCAAAACATTTTCGAACTAAGAACGAAATAGCTGACCTTGGTAAGCTGTTTATGTGGCTTCGCCTGAAAGGGTTTCTTCGGGTCGGTGATTTTTCATACGTACTCATATTTGTTAATTTACATAAAAGCTTCAAAAAATATGTTACTCTGGAAAATAAATATTTTATCCCGCGCGAAAAATTCCTTACAATCTTTGTACGTTTGCAAGTCACGTTTATTTTGTGGTTAGCGAATAAATATTGAAAAGTATCCCTTACCTAGGCAGAGTGTTATAATTTTGTTTTAATATTTATAGTATTAGCTTTTGCTTCCTGCTGTGTGGGTGTTTTTTCAGTCTGGTGTAGGGATTTATGAAAATATATTAATTTAGCTGACCTGGTGAACTTTTTACCGCCATAAAAACATCATGCAGGTGGTGGGGAAGTCTACAAGGTTGTAACCTCCCTCTGGAATGGGTGTAGGGTACTTAATTTTTATAAAATAATTTTATTTCTAAATTTTTTTTTACTGGCCTGTTGGTCTAGTGGTTAGTAACCTGACTACTACAGAAGTCGTGGGTTCGATCGCCACCCAGTACAAATTTTTCTGTGATGAGCAGAAGTGTTTAAAAATATATATGTACCTATATATATAGTTTATCAGTTGTCTGATCACCTTAAAAGTTAATGCTTAGTTTGGGATTAGATGACGTGAGTTTTCCTGAGATATTTATTTATGTATTTTGACTTTACACAATCACCTACCCGTCTCCTACTTTTCTGGCATTTGATTTAAGTGCCATTAGTCAGAATTCGGTAAAAAAAATCGTGTCTATTGCAAGTTATGACTATAGAATTGCTTTACGTAAAATATCTTTTTTTTCTCTAATCTTCTAACATCTAGTTAAGGCGACCTATTTCTAAACCACTTCCATTTGTGTACCAAGGTACCGAATAACGCGAATACGATGACTTATTTATTTATTATTCTTCCGAATATAAGAATCGATAAAATAAATCAAGTAAAGAATTCAACAGGCTGCCTATTACAATTAAAATAAAAGCTTTTGAAAAGAAAACACGAAGTCCCTTACAGTTCATTTTTCTCAAGCTTATTATTTATTACTGCTGACTGCCCACGCGTCGTCGACAGGGTTTCGCAAATTGGCATAATTATATTCTGTATTTATGAATCAATTTAAATGAAATGTTATGCTAGTTTACTAAAGTATATCAGTGTAAAATTTTCGGTTACAAACGTGCATACAATGCAACACACAAAAATCAATCTAAACTTATCAATATTTATCAGTGAAGAATGCATTCAGATCTGCTATCCTTTTAGCTAAAATTTTCGAACAGCGAGCAAACAATAAACAATCAGTAACAATAACACAGATCATCGTTATGAGTTAAACAAGGCTAATTAAAAATATTTAAGCACACAAGCTAGAATTTCAGTTAGATCCCCAATACGAAGAAACATCTATTTTTTTATAACTGTGCTGTTAACCGTTGAAGAGTTCCCTTGTCTGGAGCCAATCCTGAACGTAGTATCAGATCATGCTTTTCATAAAAATACATTGTCATCAGGACGGATGGTTTATTCAAAATTTCTGTTCTGTAGTGCTAAAGGAAGTGGGTCTTATTAAGCTTGCAAGATTTGACCCGTAATAAACAAGTATGCAAATATACTAACATACTATTATACAGATATACACTCCAAGTTGAATAAAAGCTTGTAAAAATATTGTATTACATAATTGATGCATTGCATAATACTCGCTGATTGATAATGTACAGTCCACCTCCACCACGCTGGCCAAGCGCACATTGATAGACTTCAGACACCTTTGAGAAGTTTATGAAGAACTCTCGGGAGTGCTAGTTTACTCACGATGTTTTCCTTAATCGTAACGTACGTATACGTAACTATACGTATGTACGTTGAAAATTAGAGGTACGTGTCACAGGATTTTAACACAGGACCGCCATTCAAATGACCAACGTTCTAACAACTTTGCTATCACTTCTCAACTCTGCTGTATTAATAAATTAATGATAACAAAATAGCAATAATAAAACAAACGTATTTAGAGCACGTATTCACTTTGCTAATGCGCTCATTTTCTCCAAATGTCTCTGCCGCATCAGCTTTGGAAATTTATTATACGGACATGATGCGAGGAAACACAACACGAAAATACAATTTAATTTTCGTGGATAGTGAAAGCTCAAGTCGTTTGCGAATGACATCTTGGGAGGTGGAGAGAATGATTTGTGGACTGGCTGTGAATATTTAATGATCCCGTTTTGCTTGGCTAGTTTGTTTATGTAAGCTGACGTGATGACAATGTCATTTTGAGGGTTGACGTTATCATTGTGATGCTGACGAGGAATTGTGATCTCAAGGTGTTGACTTTGTGCGAAATTTAATATAGAATATGTTGTCTCTTGCTATGTTTATTGATGTAAAAAAATATTTTTGGTATTAATTTTATAGTTGATATGGGGATTTTGTACTGTTAACTATTGAGTTTAGAGCTATTGGTTCCTAAGACAAAATAAATGGTTTTTACATTCCCATCATAAAATCGCTGATCGTAAAATTTGTGAACAGATTTTTCGGAATCTTCAACCAAGATCATACGGTTAGTTAGTTATTTATTAACCGACTTTTTTATTAATAGGTACTAGAGATAGACTTTTTATCTTTTATTTCCTTTGAAACAAAATACTAACAAGACTTTTAAAAACTTCAATTGTGTAGCTACGATGCCACGATTAGGTACCCAGACTCCTCAAACTTATAACTTACTCCTTATTGCGCTGAGGGTTAGAAAATAATCTAATTTTGTAGTAAAAGATTGTTTTACTCTATATTTAATGTACAAGTGACATAAAAATCATATTTCAAAGTTCCTCATCACACTATATAATTGGTTCTCGCGATATATTTTTAACATGCATTTTTTTTATTTGAAATAAGTTAATGTTTATAACACTCTGATGGTACGTGTAAGTGGAGATAATATCTACGACCCCAGCTAAATATTCGTTTGTTATTATATATATTAAATCTATATACATACATGTGTGTGTGTGTGTGTGTACACTCCACGATGAAACGAGTATAAAATCATATACATATTTTGTTACTTATCTCTAAGAGCTCAAAAAAGGAAGGAAATCCCTGGCTACAACCTTGGCGTATAATATAAAGATATTCACGTCGAATCCTTATCTTAACTTTGCAAAGACGTCGAATTTGCTTTGACCCCCATCCCGAGGTGAAAATGGCATGCACGGATTCGAGGCTTCGGTAGTAAAACTTGTAGTAGTAAATTTGAAAACTATTTCGTAGCTTATACACGTTCCGTTTGTGTCGGCAGCTGTCTATGATGGTAAAATACTGTATTTCTTTTTCTTTATTTTTTTTTCGGGAATCTGCATACCCTACATTTTTTATCTTTTTGACACGTTTTCATTAACTATCTCTGTCATTTCGATTGGTTAATTTGGATCAATAATAGGCGTGGTTTCTATTGGATGATCTTTCTTCTCCATCAGTTTTCGGTATTACTTTAGGGCATGCCTGTTGCTACTACAACCGGCTATATCTCTAAACTTTGTTGGTCACTATAGTTTGTCTACCGATTTCATCGTTTCTGATTTGATCACAAAGAGTAATACTAAGCGTAGCTTTCTACATTGCCTGCTGCCTGACTTTGAGCATCTTCATCAAGCGAATGAAAAGTGAATTGAGGACATAATGATGTAAGCATCTACTGCTTAACCCATTTAACCCCGCATTTAAGGCGAATTGCTTCTGGCAAAATGTAAAACCAATCGACTTTGATATACTCCGCGCGTTATCAACCGATCGATATTTGAGTTTTATGATATGACGCAAATTTTTCGATGCATTATTTTGACGCTCCCACTTTTATCTTGGCTTCAACTTGTTATGGCGCACTATTAAGCACGGGTCTTATACTTAGGATTTCTAAAGCATACTACACCATACACTCCAATGCCAATAGGTAGAGGGGTTAATGGCCAACCTAAGTGGCAGTGGTTTTTATGGCACACAAAAGCCTCCGATAAGGTTTAACGATTGCTTCTCGTGCCCTCCAACTTCGGAAGGGCTTATTTTGTAGTTTTTTGCTTAACTTTTGCAAGCAATCGAAGCAAGCCGTCTGGCTCTGAACGGATCAACCTCTTTTATAAAGATAAAAAAGAGGCGTTTTGAATGAATTTTTTGTAGTAGAATGGTAGTTAGATAACGAGTCTAGGCTGTGTTGTTGTGACACGTAAATCAAACAACTGATACAAATCCTTCATATTAACACTATCACAAATTGTACAAAACTCGAAACTAATATACACTTTCAAGTGTTCAGTCGTAATTTCCTAATTTCGCCCATAAAGTTCCAGTATTTACAGCCTATTCAAAACTAACTTTAGTTTAATAAAATGGAAATTATTCGTACACCGGTTCCTCTAGCCGTTAAATGCTTCATCAACTTTCAGTGCTTCTGAAATTAAGGAGAAAATCGAAACTGTGAGCGTGAAATTTAAAACTGGGAGATATACGGCGGTATCGTGCGGCGGCGTTGAGTTTTTTTCGACGGCGATGGGTTCTTTTTGCGGAATTAGCGCATAATCCAACCGTTGAATCATTAATCAGACTAATGATTGCGAAACGTGTGGTTTAGGGGAAGTCGATGTGTGCTGATCTCGAAAATTGGCATGTGGTGTAGCGAATGGCTGGATATTTAGTTTTTCATAAGTATATTTATTTTACTTTTTATTAATTAGTGTTTGACCACTATTCCAGGTGATGATAAGCCGCGATGTTGTCTTAGATTGATAAGCGCACTAATATAGTAATAGCCTCGAAGACACAATATAATCGAACGGGAACACTGACGCTGTCAATTTATTCCAGTCCTTGATGATGAAAAAGGACACAAAGCGCAATGTTCGTACTGGTGGAATGTCTACTACGAAGGGACCAGCCGTGCGTCGGCTCGTTCGAATATGGGATGAGGATGGAACTAAATAGTGTAACTTTTGCACACACTGTCAAAAATGTATCGAAAGTGTGTGTCGAAGCAGAATGTGGTTCTTAGCTCAAAAGCAGGTTTTGAAATATATGGGAGGTTAATATAGGAGAAGGAAACTTTCCCGCGGCAAAAAGCTAGTCAAATTATAATACTCTCCTTGAATACCTTTCTCAGCCTTTCATTGTTTCTCACTGAATCATATTTAATTGGATCCAAATTGATCATTGTTCTAGCGGATATTGAAACGAGGTACGGGAGATATCGATTTAGTTTCTGACACTTAAACAATTTCTGTTGCAAAGCAATTTATATTGCCATTAGTTACCGGTTGTTAGAAAGTTTGTATTGGGCAAAATGTTCTCCTATTTATCACAGGCAATATTGTTTAGTTCTTGAAGCGTGTAGATCGGCGGGTTTTGTCGATTGTATGTGATTGGTAGAGATAAGCAATAGAAAGCTGTTCTGCTAGGGCTATCAAACTCCGGCTGAGTAATCTCAGGCTTACTTCTTAACCAACACGTCACCGGTGTTGGTTATTGTTACATGGCATTTGGTATGTCTTGCTGGAAGCCTTCAGGACCTCCAATAATCCATGTCAGTGGTCAATCCAACCAAACAATCCACCTTAGAGCAGTTAGTTGGATTATGCCTGTTAGGATGGATGGAGCTCTGCCATATGATATTCGTTTTATTAAACAATTTGAAAGTCGCTCAAGTTTCGGAGTGGTTCGATTGAAGCCCAGCCGGAATTTGGTATTCATGTTTGTATTAACTGCGCCACGAACTTCTATGGAATCGGAATAGAGTTGATGTTTGCGAATACGCTTCGTCATTGTTAGGGTGCAGTTGAAAACCGTTGACGAATGAGAAAACCAAAAACGCTACAGCGCTACGAAACGAGAATCGGCCGGCTGGGTCTTTTCGGGAATGAAGAGCGGCGGTCACTCATTGCTCACCAACCGCGACCGTTATTCCTTAACTATGCTAATCGCTTACGATCGATACAAGCCGACGGTTTACCTTCAGCTTCACCTAGTGCAGACTGTAGGAAACTGATTTATTCGTGAATGTTCGTTAAAATGTGTTCGTTCTGCGAAATAAACGTTATTTAAATTTACAAGTTCCATACGTGCTTGAAACATTACGTTGTACGTGATATTCGTAATTAAAACCCTCTTAGTGCTTCATCCTCTGCAAGTGTTTTCATCCCAGTGATCATTGCGCACTGTTATTAAAATAAATACAACCATGTGCGCTTTCCAATTCTTTATGCTTTCATTTTACGCTGTACATACACGTTTTTATTAGGGTTGTGTTCTGAAGTTCATTTATTCGGGGTAATCAGTGGAATTTCAGTCGTAAATGGTTTTATTTGACAGTAGCTATGCCCGTGAATTTGTCAAAAATATATTGTTCAGTTCGTCGATTCTGCGATAACTTTCATTTTATAATTCTAAAATAAAATAAGCCTTATTCATTATTACATAAGCTATCTGGAAGTGAAACTCCCGTCAGAATTGGCCCATCCGTTCCAGAAATTAGCCGGAACGAACATACGGACTGATAAAAATAGTAATAAATGCTATTTTGGCATACGTTCCGTGCTTACATGCATAGGCATTTAGTAAAAAGCGGTTATTTTAATATTACAAATAGACATTCGAACTATGTTTATTTGTGTAGATATCAGACTTTATATTTGATGTTCCAAAGTCTAGTTAACTGAAGTCTTAGATGTGTATGTGGGTGAAGTATGCGTTTACGAATAACTGATACATACGAATACTATGGGTGATTTGATCTTTATTGCAGCAATATTTCAATAATAATAATCCTTATCTTTTAGTAAACTTACAATACCATCCTATGGATAAGACAGTAAAAGTGTTTTTTTGTCATTGTATTAATGATTTTACATGTAATTTTTATCATTTGTCTGTTGTGGAATGTTATAATATTATGAATTACTAGCTGTATCCTGCCACATTTAGCTTTGGCACAGTCAGCTAGTGTTGTGAGTCTGCCTCTCGCTTCCGGCAGATGGCGCGGTTGCTGGTGCACAGTTAACTGTAAAAACAATCCGTGAACTGAAATGTACATATATTGTTCCAAAATTTGAGTTTAATTGCTGTAGAAGTTTTCGAACTTTTGCTGCATACATAATTCATTATCCTTATAAATGCTAAAGTACCTGTATAAAGGGTGAAGGACGTTGGATAGGGGGCTGGGGAGGGTGGTTCAAGAGGGGGATTTACCACACGGACGAAGTCACGGTGAAAGTTGGCATACCTACATATATTAGTCAATTTGACAGGCCGCTTGCTCTAGTGGCTAGGGAACCTGACTACTACTTCGGAGGTCGTGGGTTCGATTCCTACCCAGGCATACTTTTCTGTGATGAGCAGGAATGTTTGAATTTAAAAGTATATATGTATGTTTATCAGTTGTCTGTTCACCATAGCACAAGCTAACGCTTAGTTTAGTTTCAGATGGCCGTGTGTGAGTTGTCCAAAAAAAAAAAAATCTTAGATCGCACATGACTTGACAAGCACCCTTTGAGGAATTGTCAAAATAGGAACATCCAATTAAAAGTGGTAAGGCAACACAAATAAAAAATACAAAGTAATGGCGAACCTACTGCTTTATCTGAAGTCAGTTGAAATTTGTTTCTAAAGCATGTACGTTCCCTTAATAAAATAAAATAAATATATTCGGGCTGTAGCGGTCAGAAGTGTAGCCTACTGAATAACGAATAAGGGTATGATGTAGGTGGCGGTAGTTACTGTTGAGCTCGTAGAAAACTCCTTGGTTCGATAGTTTGTCAGCATTTGATATCAGACCCTCAAATGTCCCACCGTTACTAAGTAGTTTCAGACATTACTTAACGCTAAAAATAGGACATACCGAGCCTAGGTATTTTAAACGGAATAACGTAACATAAACGCTAAAACATTGATATGATTGTCATCGCAACTTCAAAAGCGATGAGCCAATTTAGATGAAATTTTGCATGTTTGTGACTTATGTAAGGACAATGGTTTTAGAATACTTTTTATCCGAGAGAACTGCATTGTTCCCGTGGGAGAATAGGTTAAATTTAATATGTTAAATGTAATATTGATCGATTTTGTTAAATTGCTAGGATAAAATGTTTTTTTCCTACTTTTTATGAACGAACGAATTTAAGTTTTACTTTTTACATACATAACTATAATTGGCAAGCGTACCATATATGTGTAATATAGTGTATGAGTTTTTAGTGAAAAATTGTATACAAGCTGTTGGTGTGTCAAATAAACAAATTAAAAAAATTATATAAAAATATGGCAGTTCTGTAACGACTGGCTAAACTCTTCTTTGAAGTGTAGCAATGGCAGTTTCTAGTGGACATTAAAAATAACACTCCGGAAACAAAATTCGTAAGTCAAATAAATCTCCGGAGCCTTTTAGGATTTGATACTCTTGGGCCAGCCCATGATAACTGACGAGCGTAAAATTGTAAACTAATTTGAAAAAAAAATCGGTACTATTTTCCGTTCAACCCAAAACTGTCCACTGCTGGGCTCGAGTCCCATAATATGGGGGACTTTACACACCTCCAGGAACTCTCAGGAGTGCTGGTTTCTACAGCACATTTATCCTTCACAGAAGCAAGTGATAATTGATTTCACTTCAGTAGTAGGACATACATACATAATCTGATAACTGAACCGTCTTCTCTCCAAATAATTACTCCGACAGTCACTAATGGCAATCTAAAACACTTGAATACTCCAATACGTTAATTACTGCGAACAGTTGAAACTCAAGTCCTTGTATAGAAGCCACAATTTACTGTCATTAGTCCAAACGGACGTCAGCTGTCCAATGAAATGACCACAAAGTCATTGACCGGTATTAACAATGTATTACATCCGCCTACCAAATAGAACGTACTACAGCGCATTCGGTCTATTCGAAATTCCTTATCTGCTACGTTAGGTAAGTATACATAATGCACTATTGAGTGTTTACCAACAAAATTATTATTTATTGGTATTAAAGATACTGCGGTTGAAATTCTACCGCAATTCAATATAAAACTAAGCTGTAACTGAAAAGATTGAGATTATGAGAAATCTGCTAAAGAGTATCGTATTGACTTTGTAGTACATGTTAGCGCAGGCACTAAGTATGTGGTTAAAGATAAACATTTATTTTTCTTTAATATCAAAACGAGATATTTCTGTAAAACTAAAAAGTGGTACATTATAACCGCCTTTTCCCTATCAGTCGATTTTATGGGCTTATATTATAAAACTGATGTCTTTTTTGGCAGTTGGTAAAACAGGCAAACTTTGTGTTGTCTCTCTATCTGAACGCGCATTACGTGAAAACCAGGGGATGGATTTTGATGAAACTTAGCGAAGTTATAATTTCAATCCCGTATTAACGTTTGGGATACTTTTAATCTCGAATAATTTTAGGGTTCCTTTGGAATAGAAAATGAAATGGGGTCTATGCAAGCCAAGCTGTGGATGTAGCTAGTCTTTAAATATATGTATATCTGGTTTCGAAGTAAAACTTTTGCATTGAACGAAATTATTGTGAAACTGGAATTGTTGAAATGTTTTCTCTTTCTCTCTCTCTCTATCCGCATTGAGCTGTGATGGCGGATGCTGTTTTTAAAGTCTTTACATGTTTACCTGCATTTTTGCTTCAAGTTTCATGCGCTTTTAAGGTTAAGTGAAAATAGTTTACGATCTTATTTCGGTGTATGATAGTACTCGATAAACAAAGTTAAGTTGATACGTGAACAAGGATTTTGTAAAATATTATAATTAAATCGAATAGATTAAACTTACTAAATCATTAAGTAATCGTTTATTTTGACGCAGAGAAATATCACATTTTTGCGAAAATTAAACCTTCGTAAATATTTTTTTTATATCTTTCTTTACTTGTACTATGGTGCGTAGCTTGTACTATGGTGATTAGATAACCGATAAACATACATATATACTTTTAAATACATACTTAAATAGATATTTCTATTACACAGATACACAGAACAAACATTTCTGCTGATCACAGAAAAGTTTGACCTGGGTGGGAATCGAACCCACGACCTCCGGTGTAGTAGTCAGGTTCACTAACC
>DWJZ01002085.1:0-20554 GCA_018249125.1 Asbolis capucinus
ATAATAAAATCAATAACTTGTTAGTTTACTTAGTTTTTGATTTTCTAAGAACTTTCAGTTTGACCCTCGTATATGTACCCTGCTAGGTAAATAAAAGCTTGTGAAAACAATGTTTATTTGTTTGTCATTTATGGACTTCGAAATGTTCAAAAATAGAGCACTGATGTCTTCAGCAAATTTGGCCAGAATTCTCAGAAAATGGTTTTGATACCTAAACGATTTCGTTTGGACATATGAAGCATCTGGTACGGCTAGTCATAGTAATCAATCTGTTACTGATTGCTTCAAGTGCATGGAAGAATTATTGCATAAAAAAATTGTGCATGGAAGAATTTTAGCTATTCTTCGATCAAGTCCTTGCTCGGTGCACGCGCTGTCTGACCAACGGATTTAGGTCACTGAAAATAAAAATTACACCTTTGGTCAGACAGCCCGTGCACCGTGCAACGACTGCAGATCGAACGAATCTAATTATAATAGAGCGCCACCTTATATACCACCACATGTACTTACTTCACCAACAGTCCCAGAATTATCTTCAGAAGTAGTCCTATTTCCTAATGTGAGAGGAGGCGCACTTTGCATCAGCGGCTGTAGCGCCGGCGCCATATGTTTTGGCGAGGTGGTGTTTGTAGCCACTACACTGGCCACTCCTGGCTTGGATGTGACTGCGAACGATGGGGCGGACGGCCCATTGGCTGCCGGCATAATGGCAGATGGTCCTGCTGAACGTTCTATGCCACTGAGGCCGTTTAAAAGAGGTGTTGGTGAGTCTTCCTGTAATAGAGGTAATATTGATATAAAATATATTCAAAACATCAACTTGCATGGTTTGATGGGTCATTATTAAGCATGGGCTTCCCCTGGTGCTTAAAAAAATCTAGACCCTAAACCTGAGTCACCACCATACTCCAACGCTTTGCTGCAGTGCGGATTAGGGAAGGGAAAGTGGTAAGGAAGGTTGTAAATTTTTTAACCACCCACTTTACGTGCCCTTCTCAGCACGGAAGCGGTGGTAATGTGGTGGCTTGGCCATTTAACAACTATTGTGGCTGTATCACCTATATAATATCAGTCTTTAAAAGAACTAATAAAATATAATGATACACATTTATTCTTCTATTTTTCTTTTTTTATATCTTCGGATAACTCACACACGGCCAACTGACCGCAAACTAACCGTTAGCTTGTACTATGTTGATCAAACAACTGATAAACATACATATTTTTAAATACATAAATACATATTTATATCATATTATATTATATTTACACCCAGACACACAGTACAAACATTCCTGCTCATCACAGAAAAGTTTGACTTGGGCGGGAATCAAATCCACGACCTTCAGTGTAGCAGTTAGGTTAACTAACCACTAGACCGACGGGCCTGTCAACCATAACCAATCAATAAAAACCGTATCATTCAGCTTTTAAATTATTTTTACACAACATTAGCTTACAAGATGGGTCAAGATGAGAAAAATGAACTAAAAATGGCAAAAATTATACCTAATTAAGGTTAACTTTCCAGTCAACTGTAGGGGCTTAAGGTTACTTACGTCCAAACCATCCAACCCTCCAACAGACATGATAGGCTGCAAGCTGAACGTCCACTGTCCATTGACTGAGGTGATCAGCGGTACAGTTTGAACACTGTGCAGCGTGGTCGACAGAGGACCTGGAGTGAAGCTCTGCAGCGTGCTGGTGTTTGTCACTGACATCACAGTCACTGTTGGTACTGATGTGGTTGGCAGCTGGGGTGTTAATGATTGAGATGATATTGGTGGGTTTACTATCACCGAACCTGGAAAGGAAAATTAATTTTTCTATCAGTCTTACCATTATACGTATATTCAAGTCGAATTACATGTTTATGGTTTTAAAGGTCTCTAGATGCTAGAGTACGGACGAAGGGATATGGAGAGATGTAGTTTAACATGAACCTGCAATAATAATTTGAAAATCCCTAGTAAGATATGAAAATGTAAAATTTTTAATTTTCAATTACTGAAGGGCAGCAGTAAGTTCTTTTTACTGGATGTCTATATCTCTCGAACGAGAGGTCCAGTGTTCAAACCCTACCCTCTCGCACATCATTCACTATGCTATGATTCTACACGATATCAATCGCTAAGGTGAAGGAAAATGTCGTGAGGAAACTTGCACTTCTGAGAGTTCTCCATAAAGTTCTCGAAGTTGTGTTATATCTACCAATCCGAATTATAATGATAATATGATCTATTATTATTATTCTTTCTATTGTGCTTTTATAAAATTGGTAGTTTCTTTACCAGTATTATGAGAAGATTAATGTTATCACTACTCAAATTAGGATTATTTGATATCTCATTATCTTATAATATTGAGTTATTAGTTTAGTTAAACTTTACACATCAAGAGTTCATTTTCCAAATATAAGATGTCAGATATCATGTACTTAAAGGTGTTTAGCATTAAAGATATTACGTTACTTCTTTATATATCTTAACAAAAATGTCACTTACTACTGCTTGACACGACGGTCACATTAGCGCGAGTGGCTGGTACCGTAGTGGAGTTGCCATTGACAGTCACCGGCCTCGTCATCCGAACAGGCGCTTGTGTTACCGGCGGCTGAATAGGAATATACACCATTGAGTTTTTGCTGTTCAACTCTGACCTACCATCCTCTACTTTCTTCTGCTGAGGGAAAGTCTTCTTCGCTCTACTCCTCGGTTCTGACACTTTTCCCGTAGTCTTCCGGCAAGTGGGTCCAGATGTTATCTTATTAATCCTAACTTCTCGAAGGTTGGATGTTGTGTGTGTTGTTGCAACTGGTCTTAGTCTAAACGCTTTCATTAAATGCAATTTTTCTACTTGTCTGTCGGCATCTTCAAAGTCCACTGGCTCAGTCTTTATCTCAACTTCCACATTGTCTTTACTTTTATTTGCACTGTTGTCTCCAGGTGGCGTGGACGGCATACGAGCGAACGCGCAAACCCCAACCTTTCCTACCAAAGATTGATCAGCTTCAGTTCGTAATTTATTCAATTTCGTCACTGCTTCTTTCATATTTTTTACGGTATCTGTACTTGTTGGTGTGAATATGCTAGAATCTTTGTTTTCCACCACTTTATATGTAGGTGATTTCCCACTATCAACTGTCTGCGGACTTGAAAGACTTCGTACACTACTAATGGTAGGAAGCCCGCTTAACGAAGCTCTCTTTGAACTCTCTCTAGCTATTACTGCTAGACTAGTGTTATCTTCGTCAAATTGCACTGTTTCTTTTATTGTTTTTGGAATAGAATTACGTTTCGAAGATGCATTTTTTTCACTGTGAATATTTCCTGTAGTTTCCTTGTATTTAGGATTACTAGCCTTAGCTTTTTGACCGTCTTTATTTATTTTCCCATTCGTATCTTTCAGTCTTTCAGCATCTGCTGATTTTGTACTACTGTTTTCTTTAGTTTTAGAGTGCTCCTTAGATTTTGTGGAGTTGTTTTCCATGGTTGCTTCAGGTTCCTTAGATTTTGTATTTTTAGATAATTGTTCTCCTTCAGATTTACAGCTACTTACATTATCATCCCCATTTTCCTTGGATTTTGAGACATCATTTTCACTCGTTTTATCTTCTACCTGCATTGAGTCATCCTGTCCTTCAAATTTTTCTGAAGACTTACCAACTGCATCACAAGTCGTGTTCTGATCATTTTTATCTGTTATTCGTTTTTCATGACTACTATCCAGAGACTTCGAACTTCTAAGTTTTTTCGATTTTATCTTTGTATGTTTTTCTTTATCAAAACTTTTCTTTTTCTCTATTCTTAGCAATCTAAGTTTAAGTGGAGTAGTTTTTGCCGGGCTATGTTTTTCTTTAGGAGAGCTAGTTTTGAAACTTTTATTGGTTTTAAAGACCATTTTTATGGGTGGACGTTTGTCTTCTGGGGTTAACGATTTATTTAATGACATCTTATCTTCTGGAGGCGCAATACTTATAGTTTTTATTTCTTTATCTTTTTCCTTTTCTGTTTGTTTTTCAGAAGTTAGCTCACTTGGTTTTTCATTAATTTCTGCAGGTTCTGGCAGCCTATCTTTCGTTACCGATTGTATTGGTGATGTAGGCTCATTTTCTACACATTTTCGTTTCTGATTGGGACCTTCCAGTATAGTTATAACAGCCTCTTCCATCTCTGATCTGCGACGTTTCCTAGATTCGACTACCTTTGGTGTATCCGCAACGTCCATTGTAGCTATTGATACGTCTCTGAGGAATGCAAAATAACATTACTGAGTACGAATACTTTCTGCGGAAAATGTCTGTCATAAGACTTTTTAGGAAGCTTTTAAGAGGCATAAAAAAGAAGGATATAATGAAATCATTAAACTCACTTGTCTATGGAGAAATCTTCAGCCATCGCAATTTCCGCTCCATCCGCCATTTTGCGTGTTTGCAACTTCGTGTCCTCACTATCACTAATTTCACTGTAATAATATAAATAAAAGATATTTAAAATGTACCACAGTATAACAGTATTCTTACTTATACAATAATTACGAAAGAATGTCTGTTTGTCTGTTATGTTTTCGCACCTAAAACAGCACCGATTTTGATGAAAATCTGTAGTATTAGACTAGAACTGGGGAAAGAGCATATGGTATCTTCTATTATCACAAAAAAGGTGTTACGAGATTAGAATACGGAATCAAAATGTATCGTAGGAAGTTAAACTTTATCTTGGGCCATTTCTAGCGTTTTTGTCGAGACGACTTTGAAGAAAAGATGAAACGGCGAAAAAAACTCAATTTTTTTCAAACAGGCGTTAAACTACACTCACCCATCATTACTGGACCCTTTCGAACCCTTCGAACTAGATCTGGTTTTGTTCTTGGCCAGTTTTGGGGTACCCTTATCTTTAACTGGTGCTTTTATCTCTCCTTCGAACGATGGTATCTGAAATTAAAAATAAATATATATGTACATATCGCAGGTTAGAACAATGTATAAAATATAAAAATATGACTACCAGACTACAATCATTTTATGACAATTAGTATATTGAAATAGTTGACTTTTTTCTCACCATAATTTTTAACTGTTCCGTAAGTTTTGTCGGATCAAGCTGGGTCTTGAAAGGTGGATACACGAATTTTCCATACTTCCTTGATATATTACGAATGTGCTGCTCTGCTTCCTAAAATTAATTAAATATAAATTTATGTCTTAGTGGCAGACAACCAACGTTGATTAGCCAAAATAAGTAATTTAAAAAAGAGATAACACGACAATCTCAAAAGAACTACATACAATAGGTTTTTCTTAGTGTTCATACACATATATATGCACAATAGGATTCCCTATAACGCTTCTTGCATAAAACAACACCTAAAACCCAAGATCAAGAACTATCATCTATAACATAAATATCTGCCATAACCGGTAATCGAACCTCGGTCTCCCCTCAGGCAACATCACAAATATTCATCATATTACCTGCATACTATCCAATATATCCTGTCGCTTGGTCCTGAAGTTGTTAGGGTCCTTCTCGGAGTACAGGAAGCAGTCCCTGGCTGGGACCCAGGCTCGGTCGTGGGCTCCGAAGAATCTCACGTCCACCAGACTCGCGCTGCTCACCGACATGCACTTTGCTGGCCAGTAGGGAAAACCTGAAAATAATAGCAAGGTTTGGGAATGTCAAAATAAAAAAAAATTGCGGAGGGAACCGACTGTGCGTTTGAATCGCGCAGCTATTTCATACATGTTCCCTCTTCAATCCCTCCTCTTAAATATCGGCTACGTTACTCAGGGATAATGTACATATCATTGTAATGGTGAAAGATTTTTGAAAATCAGTCTAGTAATTTTTGAGTATACTCGTTACAAACATACCTACAGGAATACAAATTCCACTTTATAATATTAGTGTTTTCAGTATAAAAAAAATCCTCTCTGCTTTCTGCACCTGTCTGAACGGACCCTAATAAAAAATTACTTCAAAAAGTCTTATATTAACCTTACCTTTAAGCTTAGCCCACAACAGCATATGAGGGGTAGAGCACACATCCGTGAACCAAGTCGGCTTGCGGCTGTGAGCAGCTGAATAGCACTCGGGACAGGCCTCAATCTCCCCCATTTCAGCCTTACAAGACCTGACCAGCGCCCGCGCCGCCGCCGTCAGCTTAGACTGCACTGTAACCACGCCGTCACCTTAGGCAACGTTGTAAAACAATTTAACAACAAGCAATAGAATACTTAAAATAATACTAAAATAAATAATAGAAATAATGATATACACAAATAATAAGGTGTTTCTCATAGATTCTGTTGCTTGCATGCTGTATATAAATAAATTTTAGTGATAATATATCTAAAATAATAACAAATTTGAATTCACATGCAAATAGAACGTATAATAAAACGCGCTGATGCCACAAACCTAATAATAAAAACCAAACATTTTCCACAGCATGCAATAAAAAAAATCATGCAAGCAATCTACTATGACGTCACACATATATATTTTCGCGCCAAACTTAATGGCCGATCTGATACATTATAAATCTTTACAAAATGACATTTTTTTATAATTTACTAGAAATTGCGCTCGTTTCGCTTCGCAAGTTGTTCAGTGGTTTCAGAGTTGCCACACGAACTTAACCCTACTATCACACGGGAACAATCATCTAAATTGGTCCATTGTTTTCTGAGTTGCAATACGAATTTTTACCTGCCTATCCTGTGAGAACTAAGCCATTTCTTGAGATAAAACATATCCTATAACCTTTCTCGGGTTTTAAATTACGACTATGCTAAGTTTCATGTCCAGTGTTTTTGGCGTGAAGCTCGAACAGAGACAGACTTTATATAAAAAAAAATGTTTTAGTCTCTATGTCGATAACCAAGCCTTCCTGCATTAAAATTATCAAAAAATACCTAATGTACGGAATTGACCCCGTTACAGCTTTATTATAAGTTTAGAAGTAGGAGAAAATTGAAGACTACTTATCTGGTGGTATTGGGGAGAGGAAGGCCATTAAAATAAATTATAAGAAACTTACTTGTATTAAATATTATACTATTATGTAGTATCCACTGTGCGTCGGACAGAAACGCCTCAGTGCTCCCATACATCCCATCATTGATATTATTCTTCATTACCATCAAGTCCATGGGGTGCACCACATACTTTTCATAATCAGGAAAAACAGTACGGTCAACTGGCTGCATGAACGGTTCCACCTGAAAAAATATTGTCCACACCTTATTATATATATATATATATTTACACTTGTGTAGTGTTGATAAAAACAAGCCAAGGTCTTATTCCAGTATAATCTATCTCTTAGCCAAATTTCATCGAGATCTGTGCAACATTAATGTCAAAGTCAAATTGTTTATTACATGTATGTAAGTATTTTCAATACATTAATGAACATATTTTTTTTGGAATCAACCACAGTTTCGGAAAGTAGCCATAATAAAGAAGAGAAGAATTGGCGAAAGAAAGAATTCATATATTCATTGACACTGTAGTGCCCTTTTTCTATGAGCTGGGATGTTATTTGTTTCTTAAGTTTTCAATAGGTAAGTCAATACAGATGACTGTTTGTTCTCAGGCTATATGTGTAGCCAACGCTTTCCTTTCCTTGCCGTAAATATAGCCTATGTTACCCACGAATAATGTAGCATTGTAGCGGTAGAATAATTTTGAAAATTGGTCTATTACTTGTTAAATTTGTTAATTATAAACAGAGATTATGTATATTTTACGGTCTAACAAAAAAAAGAACGATCAGTATGAGAAAAATAGGCCACAATGCGTATCTTCACAGAAAAATCAAGTGCGAATGAGGCCAAAAGGTGTTTTGGCCTATATTTTATTCACTGAATTTTATTCTATGAATCACAAAGTAGGTAATGGAATTGAAAATGAAATACAAAATGGTTTATACTATGAAATAGAATTTTGGTGAAAAAAAATCCTTTTGGAGTGTTTTTATATAGTTCTAATCAAGTTCTCATGGAAGTTGGCTTAAGTAAAAACTTTCGCAGTTATATTAATTAATAAAGAATGATTAGGAATTTTGATATAAAGCAAAAGTTATGAGAACATTGGACTATTTATTTACCATTTAACAGTAGAAAATAAAACCAGCTATTTCCGCTTGTTTTTAAAAAGTAGACTGCTACATCTAACCTAGAAGTCAGTTTCGTTAATATCAACTTATTATCATTAGAAATACCATAAATACTTGGCTGAATTAAGCAGAAAGAACATATGCCTGCTCGATTCCATATCTAGGCATCTGTTTCTGCCTACACATTAGACCAGGTTTTCCTAACCTGGGGTCCGCAGAGCTGCCTAAGAGGTCCGCAGACAACATAAAAGTTAAGCCGCGCGGTTGAGCGTTTGATACCTACATGAAACGAAAGAAAACCACGTGGCGCACCACACTATAGATATCGGCAACTTCTTCAGCATTGAGCTTGACTGCGTAGTAAATTGTTTGTCGCTATCTGTACCTACGTTCTGCACTGTGAAGGCTCCAACTGAGCAACATCAACCCAAATATTACGGAGTTTGGTCGCAAAACGGCAACATTAACCATTAAATTTAAAATAATTTATACATGTAAATATATTCATTGAACTTTTTTGCAAATAAATGTGAGCGATTTTTTTGTATCATTTCTAGGGGTCCGCGAATAAATTAAGTGGCGCTAGGGGTCCGCACTAGAAAAATGTTGGGCAACCCTGCATTAGACTAATCGACCTTATATTAAACATCTGGCGCTATGTATCAATAGTTGAAATATAGGGTAGATTTTGAATCGAGCAATCACGACGCATTATTTTTGCCAATCAAATGCACTCCATGTTTTGACAGAATTTTTTGGTAACAGAATATTATAAAGATTACAAAATGTTTCATCTGTAATGAGGTCCCTTTTACCATTTGTTTATGCTTTGTTATCGTTGCAAGTCGACAAGCCCAGCAAAATGGCTTTTAGTAGACGAATATCCACCGATTCATATAATTATACATTCGTAGGTATGTTATAAAGTATACCGATAAAAATGTAAAAAGAAGAACCCTATTATTCACATTTTTACTTAAAAGAAAAATTATATATAACTTTTATATGTATAATACAACACACTACTACAGTACTGTCAATAACATTTTTGTCCTTGTATTTTCTGTATACTTCTGTTATACATATAAACTCAGCAGGATAGCTAATAAATTATGTACAATGAATAAATTGCCGAGAAAATAACAGTTTTTATTGTATAAACGATGAGACCAATCCCGCATCACATTTGAGATACAATAAGAGATTTTCATACAAATTAAATGTACTAAACTCTATTATTCGCATATTTGTAATAGTCAGTACATAATCTACATATATTATCTATCACGAATAAAAAAATTGGAACAAAAAATATCAACGCCGACTTATATCAATAATTCGCACGATCGTGTATTTCCGTAACTATGTCATCAATATTAATGCTGTGTTGATTTCGAAGAAATTATAGCAGTGCCGTAGCGAAACTATATCTATAGGAAAGCACATACAAAACGATGATTCGAGAAAAATGCAGCACACAAGCGTAATACCATTTGCTGTGTATGCGTGGCGTTTATTATTAGCGTAGAGGGTGACGGCTGTTCGCGGTTGTATCGATCTGCGCGTGTTAAAAAGGGACGGATATAGGCGGCGTCACGCCAGCGGGGTCTGCACTTCTACGTAGATAAGTAGCAAGGTCATTTAATGAACGCTGGCCCGCCCGGTGGCGCGGCAAGGAGTATCTTTTGCATTGTTTGCTACGCAAGCGGGTGAAAGTATACAACTATACAGCATATATGGAACACAGTATTAATTATACAAATCGATATAAAACATAATTTTAGTAATATACTTTTCCAGACAATTTCGATAAGTGTAATCTTCATATAATATACATTCGACTTAGTATGCATACGTGTATAACAAAAAATTAACCTATTTGTAACATTTCTATCAGTATTAGTTATTAATAGGTCTGTAGTAATGTCCAGTGATACAAAATAATGTTTGCCTTCGTTTTATTTTAATACTAGCTGTGCCCCGCGGTTTCACCCGTATTAATTTGTGGTAACAATCGAATAAGCTCTCAAAACAATATTTTCTACCGTTTTTGTAACATTTCTTATTAATTCAGCTCCTATTTTACTTTCAGTGTTACTTTGAGCCTGTACCCGATTGTTACAAAACTAGTTAAATAGCTCACGTCGTATACATAACCTCACAGACCCTGGCGAGTTGTTTCTGTCAACAAATTAGATTTATTGACCTTATATTAGACGCACGCAATGTACCGACCAATTTTTCGAATTGCGCTAGCGCGCGCGAAAAGGGCCGAAAACGGGAACCAGTACTCGTGGAGTCATGAATTTTAAGCGAACTCTTTTCGGTGCTAATTCTTTTTTATGTAGTTGTATACTTTTATGTACTTGGATTTTGTATAATTTTTTGAGCACGTTTTTGCGCGTCGAAATAAATATATATTTTCTTCTTAATCTTTCTTTAAGATGTGATATATCGAATTTTTAATCAACCAATCACGCTACGTTGACGCTCCCGCCTCTTCACACATTTTTGGTAGTAAATTATGACATCTAATAGGTTATGACGTCATCACCTTACCATCATGACTAAATACTAGTGAGTATTTACATGACGGTTGCTCAACCTTTTTGACTATCGAACCAAACTGCGGGCCACAAACAATTCCTAGTTAATTATTATCAGTAATAAGAAAAAAAATAATAACTAGGTAACGCGGCTCATTTAAAAATCCGTTCGTGGGCCAGATCACGGTCCGCGGCCTGGGGGTGAGCATCTTTAATCGACATAATTATAAAAAGTCAAATAATTACCCCATTCAAATCCATCATGCGATCCAGTGCATGCTTGAGAAGCTCGCACAGGCTACCCAGTGAAATCTTTTTCATTGCAGGCGACCTGAAAACAACAAGATATATATAAAATAAACGGTTACACGTACTCTGTGGATTTCCTGATGCTTATGAACGTACATAACCTAATTTGTCCTGAGAACAATTCATAAGTCACATCAATATATCTGTACTATTTTGTATTTTTCTTTTATCTAATTAAGTGTTTTTTTTATTTATTACAGTGAAGACAATTTTTATATGTATGAAGTTGCTTTTATACAACAATCTTTTCATATAATAAAGTTTTAAATAAATAAATACTTTGACCGGGAATTGTACCCGGGATCACTTGCTTCGGAATCTTGAATCGGCCTCCAACTAGGTTATATGGCCAACTTTAAACTACAACCTAAATAAGAGTTACATTTCATTTTAGACGTTTTGTCATTTTTCAAATTGCTAGGAATATATTTTATGTGTGTTTAATAAATTGTCTGTCTGTGAATTTGTGATCTCAGATATAGCTTAACTAGTTTGTGGGGTGGTTTCAATGATTTAACGATAAAATAAAGATAAGCTTGAGGTAACACAAAAATATAGTGTTATATTTAAGTAGATTTACATGGATAAAAGAAAATCAAAGTAAGTCCAATAGAATTCAGTCATAAAAAACAACTCTTCTCCTCTATCAATCTACATTGGAACAATGTGGAATAGGCTCTAGCGCTCCTCTGTAATGAGCAACCAATGCGTTAATTAATAACAATATTTTCCAACATACCATCAAATCAACAGAGTTGATGTAAAGCATTCTATAACTATACCCACACGCATTATACATTTATGACAAGACAATTTACATCATAGGAATATGTTTCATATTCAACACATATATATTACAATTTAACACAGGTATACAATGTTTATTTCAGGCAAAGGGAGGAGAATTTGTAGATACTTACCTAGTTTCAGAGCTCTCTGCATGCAACACAACGAGGCATTCCGGACAAACCCAGTTCTGGTCCGAAATGATTTTACTCCTCTCTGTTCCAGTGAGGCACTTGTAGTGAAAGGATCGCGGGCAAACTGTACACATCATTGGAGGGTGCTGCTTCTCATTGGCCTCTTGTTCAACTGCCCAGTGACACCGCCAGCAGTATGGGTCTGACCTGATCTTGTTTCCCTTGACTGACATCTAGATTATAAAAACCAAAATTTATAGCATAGCATTTAAATTAAAGATGTTATAAAGATATAGGTACCATTTTTGAAAACTCTGAAATTATGTCATTGTCAAATGTCATATAGAAACAAATGGCGACCATTTTGTAATCAAACAATTGATGATTATAATATAGATGTTGTACAATAATGAACAAAACATAATTTTTTTACTTGTTTTAGAAATAAATTGGCAATAATATAGTTTCACCTTAAAATAAATATGAGTTTACTGTAAATAAATTGAACTTACTAAAGTCTCTGTTTCATTTAGCTTTTTCTTTTTCGGTGACCTCAATAGCAACTCATTGGGACTATCCTTAACATCCTCATCCGGTACCAGCTCTGAGTCAGATTTTTGAGCTTTTCCTGTGACATAATTAAGAAACAGCTTGACTTTATTCACAAATTCTGGATTTTGTGACCTCATAGATCTCTTTAGATTTGATTTATCTAATTTTTCAGTGCTGTTACTAATTGAGGAGTTGTCACTGCTCCGTCGGCTTCCTATCGGCCTGTCTGGATCTGTGATGTTCGAGCTGGAGCTGGAGACATCTGTAGCTCCTCTAGATTTTCGAGTCTTTGTTGTGAGCTGAGTACATTCACTAATTATCTTTGACTCTTTTGCAGACTTAATAAGTGACTTCAACTCTCGACTAATGCTTTTATTGTGAGTTTCTAATGTGTCAATATTTGTGTCCTGAGTTGAATCACTAGATTTTTCAGATAATACTTCCATGAGCGAGTCATTGACAATAGTTGGATTACTCTCCGCTGGTTCCACAGTATCAGTGACTTGTTTATATTCTACTTGCCCAGAAACTGCATCTAACAAGGGTTTCTCCAATAAATTCTGACTTGAGTCATCGGTAGGATTTATATTTGGAATATCTTCAGACATTGTTACCTGTAAAGTTTCAGAACCTGATTCTTTACTGCATTGTGTTTTAGGTGACATCTCAATACCTTTATCTCTTGGTATGTTTACTCTGTCTTCATTCTCCTCTAGTGGTTCTTGGTTGTGGATTGAATCAGACTTTAAAAGTGGTTTAAAAGGCTTTTGGTTGCTTTTGAAGACTGTCTTTATTACTTTTTTTGGTGTAACTCTATTTGAAGAATCAGGAATATCTGGGGAAGGTTGTATATCCTTACATTGTTCTGGTTTTGTAGGTGACTTCTGTAACACTTTAGGATCTTTAAGAGAAGACCTGAAATCTTTCTTTAAGGCAACCTTACTTGGTCTGTCCATTGTAGTTGTAGGCGGAATATTGCACTGTTCTATTTTTGCAGGTGATTTCTTAAAAAAATTGCCTTCATCTTTAACAGGAGACCTTAATTCCTCCTTCACTACCAGTACACTTGAGGTATCTGCAATTTCCTGTCCAGGTTTCTTTTGCGATGATTGATCAACCTGTGATGAAGTTATCTGCAAATCTTTTAGCACACTAACAGGGGACCTAGAATAAGTTTTTACCACTTTAGAAGGCAGGTGTAACTCGTTAGGTGATTTTTGTTTTATAGGCAATTGAGGAGTTTGAGGAGTACTTGATACAGCCAGTGTATGATCAGGACTGCCAGTACTTGATGTTGTCTCTTTGTTGGAAGTGATTTCTTCTGAGTGAGATTTCATTATGGGTGACCAGATGTCTTCCTTTAATTCTTCTACAACAATGACTGTCTCCATACATCCATGTGAACCTGAGACCTCTTGAACTTCTGTCAAATCCGTAGAGGACGACACATCTGTGTCCATTGGAGCTTCAGAGCTCTCCTCCATAATCTGTGAGTAAAAATCTGACAATTAAAATGCGGTATGTTTTTATACATCTACATTAAACTCACCAACAAATTAAACTTTAGCAAACTAATATTTAAAGAACGGGTCATTACCCAAGGAAACAGATATCCAACCAACCAACAATCTATCTACTTCCAATACAATAGTAAAAATACATTCAGGAACTTACCACACTTTTGTTTATATTGAGGCTCTTGGTTACGTAGCGTAGTGTATTTTAATTCAACTTTGTCTTATTCGATGATGTTCGGGCCATTTATGCCAAAGCGAAGCCAGCCCAGCCAAAATATATCACACATTACATTCACAACGGACGAAAGAATCCACACATTACCATAGCTAGCACCACTGTCGTGCGTGTCTGTAGTAGTATGTGTGACGTTTTTGATTGGTTTAAAGTGGATATTCTGAACACGATCTCTTTGCTCGCAAACTATTTCTGTCTTCTTTTTACTTCCCGATTGCCGTATAACCCTTTCTTTGTTTGGATTTCACTAGTACCTTGAAAAACAGTCTGTCTCTTTTTAGAACTACTTGAATACACGAACACAATCACACATTCCTCTACAGACCGTAATGTAGGCTAATTTTGATTACTGAGTTTCCTGTATATAGCAACACCAAAATATGTTACAGATTAGATAAACATTTTGATAATAATAAGAAACATTTAACCGTCGCGCAATTTGCAAAATCGTTTGTGTTCAAAATCTAACAAGCAGGAGTATAATTTTTTAGCAGGAACACCCGCTTATCGTTTGGCTAATAGACAGCGATTACGGTATGGCCTCAAGTTGATTTCAAATTGAACCAACTCTACAGGTAAATCAATGTTTTTGATTTACACAGGATTTGATACAATTTATTATAAATAACTCGTAAAATTTTGCTACATTTCATACAGATTTTTCTAAACTGTGTTTCCTTTGTAATATGCTCTATGGACACACTCACCTATAGACTACACCTAGTCTGTGACGTTGCTTTGACATTGACAGTGAACTGATGGACAATATAAAAAAAGTGACAGAAAACAGCAAAATCTACTTTGTGTTCCTGTTTCTGATTTGTAATTTAATATATAATTTTGTATTGATGCGGTTGAAGTGTACTTAATTAAGGTTTTTAATAAAACATGAGAAAAAGTTTTTGCTAGTATCCTAAAAACTATCAGTCAAATGGAATTTATTGAACTTATATTGATAAACAAATTAGACGGGGTCATACTCAAATATCCACATCAAGAGAATGTTGATGGAACTGTGTGTATCACTGGACATCATTTAATTTTAAGTTCGAGAAAAGAAGGCGTACGAGAATTATGGGTTAGTAATAATTAAGATAGCCTTTCATTCAAATAGTTAAAGTCTGATAAGTGAGGTACAATTATTACTTTACAAATGAAATGTTAGTGCAACCCTAAAGAGGGAGGTGAAATATAACTGCGACACTAATTAGTATTTGAACAGTTGATGCATTAACATTTTCATAATTTTTCCATAGTGTTAAGTTCATATACTCTTAAAAACACCATGCAATATATCTACTGGCCTCAAAAAAGGAGAAGATACTCAATTTGTGTGTATTTTTTTTGTAGACTTTATTTCCGTTTCCTTTTGCACACTGTTTTACACACACAATTTTCCACAATAAAATTGTTCAAACTTGATATTTGCAGTGTTCAAAAAGTGATGCAACACATAGGTTTGAAAATATTGTCATGATAGGTTGTGGTAATAGTCTAATAGTTAAGAGAAGCGGTGATAGCCTAATAGTTAAGAATTCGGCTTCCTACACGGGGGTTCCGGGTTTGAATCCCAGGGCACGCACTTCTGACTTTTTGGAGTTATGTGTGTTTTAAACATTTAAATGTCGGTAATAACAGTGAAAGAAAACATTGTGAAATAACCTGCATGCCGGGGAGTTTGCAAGACTCAAAGGTGTGTGAAGTCTACCAATGTGCATTTGGCCAGCATGGTGGACTATGGCCTTAACCTTCTCATTCAGAGAAGAGACACGCGGTCAATAGTGGGCTGTGATGGGTTGAGATGATGTACTGTTGATACTAATGATATTACTGTTAATAGGATAATTTACTTGCAAGTTAGGTGACAATCTTTATTATATTATCTTCTTTCTGCCTGTGGATTTCCCTGCCTCATGTGTAGATAAACAGATGATATAGGTATATCTGTGCTAAGTTTCATTTTAATTAATTTAACAGGTAGCATTTTAAGGAAATACAAAACATATAAACATGCACATCTTCCCACGGGAACCTACAGTTGGTATAAAATCTATTTTATATTTATTTCCTGGCGGTCTATCTGCGTGCGTAATTGTTTAATGGTCAGGGTGCAAGGAGCGAAAACCATCAAAACATCTTCACAAATTTTCACACTTATTATATTAATAGGATTATAGGAATAGTAGGATTGACTATTGAATATTATCTATATTCCTAATTAAATAAAATATTGTCAAAATATCTCTGTTGTATTACATCCATCGTAGGATGGTTTAGAGTTGCCAAAAACTATTTTCTGTTTCCTTGTAACCAATCGCAAGAAATTCAATCTATGTTGAACTGTTTGATATTGCGTGGGTTTGCTATTAACCTTTCTACTAATCTGCATTGATTCAGATTGACTGCTGGTAGAGTATGTCCTAGGCCGCCTTAGTCACGAGGCACATGCTCACTATTGAGGCCATTATAAGATTGAAAGAACATTTCTATTGTACTAATTCTTTGCTTTGTTTCCAGCTTTTACACAAAAATATAGACTCAATAGAGAAAAAAGAAAACAAAATCAGTGGAGGTATAGTACAAGGAGGCTCCCTATTTTTAAAATGCAAAGATTTGAGGATATTCCAACTTGATATAGGGAGTACAACAGAATTGAACCTGGTAGCTCAGACACTTGAGAACCTTTCAAGCTTGCAGGACCCTGTACTCTTCTACCCATTTTTTTATAGGCACATGCATCCAATTATGGAGAATGGTTATACATTATACAGGTTAGATTTTGTAGTGCTTTATTATAACTTGTTTTTTTTTTTTTATAAATTACTGGTTTACTTTGTTTTTCTATAAATACCTTAAGCATTCAGGTAAAGTATGAATGAATCTATACTTTTGGGAGAGCTGGGAGTCGGCTGAAGAGGGGGAAGTTAAGGGGAATGGAGAGGCAGAGCTTGAGAGTACCCCAACTTTCAGGGTTCCTTTTTCCATATGACTTAAAAATAAAATAATCTACCCTAACTTTCCCTCTACTTAAAGTTCATTTGGTTTTTCCCGTAGCAGAAAGCTTTTCGTGTGTAGAATAAATTTTGTAACATACTCATCTAGTTATTATTCTCTACTATAGAACTAATTTGTTTATTTATTTATTCATATACAGTGATTTCTTGCATAACTGTTTCATTCCATTCCATTTTAAAATTTACAGTATTGAAGGAGAATTCACAAAAGTACTAGCAACAGAAGAATGGCGCGTTTCCCGTGTTAACCAGAACTACTCAGTCTGTGCTAGTTATGGGAAGGCAGTGGTGGTACCTAAGAGCATAGATGACGATACACTGGCTGCTGCTGCCATGTTCAGACAAGGTGGCAGGTTTCCAGTACTTTCATATAGACACAACAATGGAGTAAGTGTTATTCACAAATTATGGCAAAATGGACATTCAACATAATAAAAATACATATGAACATTTATCGAAATACCTACCTATAGGAAAATTTAACTCAAAAATGAATAGGTGCTTACTAAGTTAGTGTGCTTTACCATTAAAGACTTCATTGCCACTTACCGTCAGGTGGGTTTGTAGTCAAGTGTGAACTTATTTCAGGTAGGGTTAAAAAAACAAACAACTATCTGTTGAATGGTTTCCATGTATTACAGGGCCCTTTGCTGAGAACAGGACTCTCGTAGGATGATAGTATAACGAGTGGCTTTAGATCAAGACAAATTTGATCAATGTTGCTCTAAAAATGTCTGCCCTATTATTCAGTACTGATTCTGAAAGCAGAGAATTTAAAAATGTGTTTTTTTTTATTTCAGGCAGTGTTGCTTCGCGCTGGTCAGCCATTATATGGACCAAAGCACCGGCGATGTCGTCCTGATGAAGCCATACTCAACACAGTAGTAAACCCTGGCATGAAGGGAATAATATATGATCTGAGGAGTTCCAATGCTATATCGCAACAACAAAATAAAGGTTTGTTATATTGTTTAGAAGAAAGTGCAGTACTATTGTATGATGTACATACTACATCCATGTACATGTACATGTGAATTTTGAAACAATGTTTCTGCTGAACATAGATTTGAATAATGATTCCCACAAAACTTTGACAAAGGGGTTCTTTAATATGTGAGTCTATAACTTCCTGAAAATGCCCTACTATAGGTTATATGCCTGCTTATGCCGTAAGCATAAAATTACGGTATAATTTAATAATTTATGTAATTTTTTACGCAAGGATTTTGAGTTCTGCAAAGTTATTTTATCTATTTATTGCAATCCATAGGTGTCCTACTACTGGGCTTGTTCTCCCTTCACAATGTGATGGGGGTATGGGTCACAAATTGATGGGGGTATGGGCCACGCTGGTCAATAGTAGATTGGCATTGGTGAATTGTTGATTCGAAAACTTTATGATTTTTCTTTACCTAAGCAAGTTTTGATTTACTAGTAAAATGCACAAAATTAAATAAATAATTATAGGTGATTTCAACCCAGGACCTCCTATTCAAGCGCTCAATGTTCAAAGCCGTTAGGAACTGCTACATATGTTTTTATGTATTAAAAATCAATAATTACCAATTGGTAATGTTATTTAGAAATCTAACAGATCATGATCATCAAGGTCAACATCATCATCATGATAATGATGTTTAAAATATCTCACAAAAATTCCTCTTGGTTGGTCACTTTGGTCTAATACAAGTCGCCGGAATATGAGGACTTAAATACCTTGTACTGAATTCAGTAGCATAACTTCGACCTATCGCCTTTAAGTATATAAATTATTTTTGATTCTTCAGGTGGTGGAACAGAAAGTGCCTCTAATTACTCACAGTGGAAGATATACAACAGGTCTATGGATGATGTGGACAATCAGCAGCAGTTGTTGGAGAGCTTCTCCAAACTAATTGAAGGTAAAGACCAACTAGTTATTTTAAGATCTGACTGGTCCCGGGTTCGATTCCTGGGCTTTTATGTGACATAAGCATGATTGGGATATAGATTTTATTTGTGACTAGCTGTAAGCGCCGATTCGCTTATATGTAAATAAATAAATATCTTTGGACAACTCACACACGGTCATCTGACCCCAAACTCAGCATTAGCTTGTACTATGGTGATCAGACAACTGATAAACATTTATAGATATTTACACCCAGACACACAGAACAAACATTCCTGCTCATCACAGAAAAGTTTGACTTGGGTGGGAATCGAATCCACGACCTCCGGTGTAGTAGTCAGGTTCACCAACCACTAGACCAACCGGCCTGTCATACTGTATACTGTTCACTAATGTATACAGTAATTGTATTTATATTTTATTCCTTGAACTTTCTGCTTGACCTAGTAACTTAGGTATTCATTTTTTTTCATCAAATTATGTTTATATCTGACGCAAATTTTTCTATTCTTATTTTCGTTATATGACCTCGATATCTAACTGTCCCATTTCAAACTAGTAACAAACATTTTTACAGTAATTATTTTATTGCATAATAAGTAAGGTTTTACACAAAATTCAGCCTTTTATATTCACAGAGAAGCTGATATATTTTAGGCATCAATACCTAGTAATTACACCATTACCACTTGTAAAATTGATCTTGAATTTTTTGCGTTTTTGCCTTCTTTCGTAAAATTTTGTATTGAGCCCTGGCTAGGTTTTGAAATGGGACAGCCGAATTCTGATTTGTATACAAACGCCCCCTAGCCTAATAACAGGGTATCCCGGGTTCGATTTTCGTTCAACTTATGAGGTACTAGGGTCCGCCCGCGGCTTCGCCTGCTTGGTATGTCGATAAAAATTGTGTATGTGCTATGTCAGACTATAAAATCCAATGCTCCACATTCAGTACCGAATAATTTTTGAATAGAAAAAGCATCCATCCATCCTCACAAATAAACGCATTTATAATGTTAAGTAGATTACTACTAGGAATAATAATAATAAGATTCCCGAGGTACCATAAGGTTTTACAAATAAGATCTGAAAAGTCCTCTTCTTCAGGGTCGGCGCCAGCGTTGCATTGGCCAACTTCTCAGCGTTGCGAAATAAGATATCAAAAAACACCTTCGACCCAAAAACAGACATATGTATACATATGTCAACTTGTCCTGCCAACGAACCCGGTATCCCTCGCTAGAGTCACTATAAACTCGTCCACTAGTCATTATCGGCCATCAAAACATTTTAAATGCCAATGGGTACTCACGATCTGTTTATTATTATACCTATTTACGTGGGTCGGCGGTGGCGGGGAGAAACTCTTCACAGCTGACACTTGGCACTGACACTAATGACAAATAAGTCTGTCAACTTTCGGTCTTGTTCGCTTTTTAAAAAAAA